>CAWUFW010009495.1:600000-780056 GCA_963921515.1 Calotriton arnoldi
AGGTGAGAGCAGTGGTGAAATGCAAAATGACCCCCCCATCCCCCTCTGTAGAATGTGAGGTGGGCAGTCCTTAGTTTGTGCCGCTGGTTGAAGGTGGGGCCCACCAGGACTCATTTTTGGGGACTGGCACATATTTGTCCTCATCAGACTCTCATCTAGAGAAAGAAAGAGAAAGACACAAAACAAGAAAAGAAGGCGGCAGAGGAAGACAGAAAAAATAGTGACAAAATAATGAAACCTGGGATGAAAAAACTTACATCGAAAGATAAAGGGACAGGAATTGTGCTGTGGTGGCCGAAAGAGGCATGAGGTGGAATCAAGACTGCACAGCCTTGGGAAATGACACCACCAACATTTGACAGAGCTAGCTGCAGACAGGTGAACCACACTTTGGGGCTTATGACTTATTCTTTTACAAATTAGTCTCTAGATGAGTGGCACATGAGTCTCCCATATATTGCAGGTATTGATTGGTCTTGGTATTAATGGAGACCCCTTGACCGGCTGGGGGGTGGGGAGGGCTGTAGTTCGGGGATTTCAAGGGCCTGCGTTATGCCCTGATTCAGACTTAATTTTCCATAAAATATAAATATGCTTCTATTAAATGACATGCATCTCTGGGGAGCATCTATGTAGTCCTGGAAGGAATCAAATACAAACGTTATGCCATTCAGGATAAATCATTCTTGTAACTGTCAAACTCTTAACTCTTCAATATTTGCCTGGCTGACTCAGTATTCCCCTAAAATACTGAATGATACTTCCGGGTTGGAGAATTAACAGGGAATAGCTAGGCAGCTACATGGTGCACCATCATATTAGGTATGCATGACTGCCATTAAAAGCATCACATATGTAATTCTTATTGTGGTGCAATGTGGAAAAAGTCACTTTGCATAGAGCACCAACAAATCCTAGCACTAGCCCTGACGCCTTCCAAAAAAACAAACAACTCCATATTGAAATTTTTTGGACAGGGGAAACGAAGCTGTTCCCTACAAAATAATGAATCTACGCACCTGGATTTATGCTGCAGTATAGGTTCAGTTTTCTGAATTTTCTAGTCCACTAAGTTTTCCTGAAGTACGCCTAGAAGCCTCACCAATGCAGGCATCCAGGCTAACTTCAGGACTCATGCATGCATGTGTACGCCTGAGTGACTGGGAGCTAAGTAACAAAAAGAAATGTTTTATTTAAATAGATAGTAGTATTTGCTGTTATATTTTGCTTGTGGGTTGACTTATGCTGGCTGATTTACTGCCCTTCAATAGGGGCTTAGTCCATGAGTTGTATAAACATGCTGCCAGATTTAGTAAGATTTTGCATTGGGTTTGCGTTCCGTTTTTAAAGCAGACCTGTCACAAAATCCAGATTGGTACTTAAAAACCAACGCAAATGTTGATTTACATTGGTTTGTAACCAAGTAACACAATGCAACACAATCCATTGCCTTGAGTTATTTTGAGTCAAAGAGGCATTCCATGGGTGGTGCATGGGTGTTTTTGTGCATCTAGCCATGGATTTTGATTCAAATTCATATCTACAAAGACTTGAAGATGTGGATTTGTGCTAAAATCCTGTACCTCTCTGGGGTTGGCGTCACAGGGAGAAATATTTTTGTTTCTCCTCGTTTTTTCCTCTTTGCATGTGTGTTGCATTCAGCACACCCATACAAAGAGGAAATTGTCTTTCAGCACATACTTTATGTAGAAGGGGACCCCTTTCTATGTGCTCTGTTCGTTATTTTTGGGATAAAATCCAATGCAAAGCCACTCAGATATTGATTTACATGGCTTGGTGAGTCTGAATATGCACAAGGTTCAGTGCCACAAAAGTAATAGAACCCCTATGCAAAATCTTGTAAAACTGGGTGTAGGACTTTAGCTCACATTAAAAAAAATTGAAATTCACTGAACAAACAAAGCTTAAAGTAACTTTATAATTAGGATTTGTAAAAATATAAAACGTATCGTTTTCCAACAAAAAAATATTAAAATTCACCAGTTCAATTTACTGAACTAACCATAACTTGCGACCTCGCCATAAACTGCTTGTGATCTCGCATCTTACATCACTCATGACATGTTAAATGAGATATTTCATAATGTCACTGATGCCATCTCAAACTTGAACAAAATACATATGAAATAATGCAACAGCATAATTCATAAACACAGATGTGCAGTGCAATGTGATATTTAATATCATTGTTAAGGGAGGGGAGGAACCTCTCGACCTATTAGAAGATTCCCCTCCCATGACACATGGCCCCTCCCCACACTCAGCCATGATAAAAAAAATAGCACATTGAGGTCAGTACTAGGTGCTGTTAAACCAATGAATGCCTTAATGAGGCGCTCTGAAAGAGTCCAGTCACAGAATATATGCTCTGTTAAGTCATGGGGCACCAGTTCAATGGAGCAATCTGTACATTAGCTCAAAGACAATATGAAGAATTTAAGTGAAATTCTGATTCTGGATCCGGTTCATTGAGTTCAGTGATATGCAGAAGCGAGGCCTTATAAGCCAACTTAGATTGCAAGTGGTGCAATTGTTCCTATATAAGGTGAGAGAAGAATTACTAAAAGCCATGCCATATTTGATTTTATTTTAACACACGTTGCCTAAATAAGCCTTTGGTCTACAGGACTAAAGGAATAAAGTCCATGTTCATCAGTCATAAAAATATACCATAAAAGGAATATAGAAGTCAAGAAAATTAAGAGATGAAGTGTAGGACGCCCAAAACATAACACGAGAAGCAGTTCAGTTTCATATTAAAATAATGGCAACCTTATTGTTATGGTCTTGGGTGAGGAAAAGCTTATTTTCTAAAAGGAAGAGGGGATGTCAACTCTAACGTAGTTCATCAGTTATTTTAAGTTGTTCTAGCTCAGGCATGGACGTCATTTAGGGGTCACCAGTGATCGCAGCTGCATCCCCTAGCTTGACTCTGGGACCCCTGGCACTGCCTTTGGGATCCCTGGCCTCAAAGGTGGCAAAATCAGTACCAGGATCACAGGAGGGACTGTAGACACTTTATTTTCTGTGTATTGTTCACTATACTACTAGTGAATAATATTTCATTATTCACTAATAGTGTAATACAAATGGAGCATAATTACCTGGAATGGATCTTTGATTGCAGCTAGGGTAAGTAAAAAAAGTGCATTTAAATGTATATTGTGCATGTGCTTGTGGGTGAGAGTGTATTTATGTGAGTGACTGTGTGAATTCAATTGCATGTGAGAACATGGTCTTATGCTTGCAAAACTGTCTTATACCCTGGAGTACTAAAGGTAATTCCTATCTTATAGAGACAGCCTATGGTAAAATAATGGTACTGGCATAGTTGAGGCAACATGTAGCCAGACAGACACCTGTGACAAACTACGGGAAGCACATTGGAGGTAATTATTGGAATAATAAGCACCCATGGTAAACTACTATTGGTGGCATACTAGAGGTATTGCCAGTGCTAGTACATTGGAGACATTTCTTGGCACAAAGGAGCACAGCCTGCCTTATGGGAGGAGGGCAACCATGACATATGCCATCATGATATACTGAGTTCATATTTTACAATGAGGGTCACCTATGTTATATAGATGGCAAAAATGGAAACATTCTGACACTGGAATATTGGGGGCACCCACGACATATGGTGCATCCATGAAAATGTTTTCCCTGGTACAATGGAGCTAATTGTTGACATATGGTGGCATCCACAGCACATTTCGAAAAAATGGGACCTATTCCTAGGGAGCATCAGGTTTCATTAGCTTAGCACACCATGAAAAGATTTGAAAATGTAATGAATGCCATTCCAGAACCTATGATATTTTAGCAAATGTATTTGAAAATTGTGCTTTTAAAATGCATTATATGACCACATTCTTTTCACAATTTTCTTGGGGGAGGAGGGAACCTGTTAGTAGAAGCCTGGCATTTTGGCTTTGTTTGCTCACTACAATACAGGGTGAGATTTACTTACCGGAAATTTCAAATATCAAATCAGCATAGGTGGCATCTAACATAGATGTTTGTATGTCATCACGGTTAAGGTCATATGACATGAGTTCCTTAGGAAAAACCAGGCTCAAGGGTCTTATGACGTCATTTCCTGTGATGTAATTAAGGTCAAAGGGCATATGATGTCATTTCTGCTACCCCTGGCTTTTTGATGAATAGAAGCCCATGAGCTCAGGTGCTGTAGCTTAGTCTGTGGATGGGTACGACTGTTGCAGATCGAAGGTTCACTACTGATGTTCTTAGTCAAAGGGGCCACAATATTTTGGAAAGATTGCAAAAAATGACTATCTTCTGCAAGCCTGAGGAAAAAAAAATGTTGTTTCAGCTATTATTTGATGCTTTTCAGTGCACCATTAATCAGCAGATATTTATTGTAATGAAAACGTTTATTCTGTAGTCTGCCTCACCAGCAAAGTTTTTGAATTCCATAAGTAGAATTCAATGAAAGAGGTACTTTGCATTTGTTTTCGTTTTCTCTTCAGTTTAACGTGTTTTAGATTTATGATTCATGTTATCTATACTACTGTAACAACTACTAATGAGAAATATGGCTGCGCTCTTCATCATTCAGTAATATCACAAAAAAGTCAACAAGGCCTTCCTCGGTTGGTTAATATATCGACAACAAAGACTTTTCTGCCATTTGCCAGCATTTTTGAATGCCTCATTACTAATTTTATTGACCATAATATTGTCTTTTGAGAATGAGGCATTTATCTCAGGCCTCTGGACCGTGATCCTTTTACTTGACAGACAGTTCTTTTGTCTCCCTTTTTCTGTAGTTCAGCATATGCAACCAATTACAATCGACGATCCATTCCTCAGGCTTCAGTTACTACCTTCAGGCTTCACAAGAGTGACACTGGTCAATATACTCAATGGCCTTTCAGAGGAAACCACTGTACACAGAAACAACAGCATTTACAATTGAAGTTGTTCATTTAGTTGAAGGAAGAAGCGAATTTGCAAATGAGAGAAAATAAGGATTTTAGTGCCGACAACTAGTAATTGCAAAGACATCTGCTGTAAAAAAATGTTTATAAAATATTTCCCATTATAAATATCTTTACCACTTTATTCATACATGCATTCTCTTGTGTCCCAAGTTGCTACATTGTTTGGTTTCATTTTCTTTCTCGTCCTCCCAAATCCATATTCTCTCAATTGCCTCAATCATTCCACGTCCATTTCTAATTCCAATTTCCAAGACATCTACACATTTGGTTCACAACCACCGAGCCAGAGCAAGTGAAATCTGGAACAAATTAGGATTATATAGCAAAACAATTGGTATGTGTATTGTAATTGTCGAGGCACTCCACTGTACAAGCTCAAACATAATCAGGGTATTATAGTGACTTTCTACCTCTCCTTTATATAAAACTGGAAAATTGTAATAACTATATCTATAAAACATAAACATGAAGTTAATTCTGGATTAAACCATCGAACATGAAAAAACCTATCGCTGTCACTCGTAATGAAAAATATTATCCTGGGATTTGAAGGAATAAAGGAAAAATATATGAAATTTCCTTATTTCATTGTGGGAGTTGTTACTTAATCAGGAGGCATATTCTATCCGCTGTCCAAGTTATGTTTTGAAAATGTGCAAAGTAATACAGTATGAGGAAGGACAATCATCTTAGTAAGAGCGACTCTACCTGCTAAAGCCAACGGTAGCTGCTGTCAAAACCGCATTTGCGACTTGAGTGCCGATAACGCCCACTGCCGATTACCCTCAAATAGTTCTTGATGAGAGTAATAAAGACAAAATCCAAGGTACCGAACCACTTCCGTCGACCAAGTTAATGGCTCTCCACCCAGTTGTATTATATGCGGTGAAGCATCAGGATTAAGCGGGAAAACACAAGATTTCACCCTGTTCCCCCACAACCCTGCCACCCACTCAAAATCACGAAGAGCCTCCGCAAGGGGGGCTACATCACTTGACAGATCACGAAGATATAATAGCACATAGTCTGCATATAAGAACCCTACATGCACCACATTATCCAACGAGATGCCACAATGGAAACTTCACCCATCCAATCGTAGTCGCTGTGCCAAGGGTTCCATAGCAAGAGTAAATAGGATAGGTGAGAGTGGACAAGTCAAGAATGAGTTTGAGATCAACTTCCCTATGCATACTCATTTGTATATAACAGTTTTGTATAAGCTAAGAGAGTCTATGTCTCAGAACCCCAAACAGGTAGTCCCATGATAAGTAGGCAAAGGCCTTTTCTGGATCCAGCATAAGGCATGCCGCTAGGCGATAGCGGAGTGAGGCCTGTTCCATTACATGGAAAAATCGTCTTATATTACTGGATGTGCTGCAACCCGGTACAAACCCATTCTGATCTGCACGAACCAGTGTAGGTAATATTTGCACATATCGCTCAGCTGGCACTTTTCCAAGATTTTTATCATCTGCACCCAATATAGCTAGAGGTCTGTATGATCAAAACTTTGATAGGATCTTTCTCCGGTTTGAGCAGGGAAACCAAAAGGGCCTCTTGAAGAGAAATTGGAAGTGAGCCTGTGGTAAGGGCCTCATTATAAATTTCAACCAATATTGGTGTGGGAACGATGGCAAAACGATCATTATATTACAATGGCAGTCTATCTAAACCAGTAGTCTTATTTCTGACTAAATCATGTATTGCAGATTTCACTTCTTCCACCATGATCAAGCCGTTGAGTTCCTCACGCACAATGTCAGTGATAAATGGCAAGGATAGGTGGTCTAAAAATTGTTGAATGGCCTCTAAGGGTGAAACAGGTTGCACCTGATACTACATGTTATAATACGACCTGAACACTTGCAATATATCTACTTGTGCCTGTAGAGTCAGCCCCCCACCCTGTGTGATCTCTGTAATTTGCAGAGACCGCACTTCCTGGGAAACAAGCCATGTAAGTAGCCGCCCTGGTTTATCGCCCATTGTGTGAATTTGGGCAGTGTATTCTGAATAGTTATAGCAACGGAAATGTTCTATCACTACTGCACAATGTTGTTTAGCATCAATCAGGGCGCGCCGGTTTGTCTCATCCTGGGGTTGATTATTGTCTAATCTTTTTACCTCCTCCTCAGTGGCCTACAAGATCCGATTCAGCTCTCTTTGAACCCCAGCTATATTCTGTAGGCAGAAGCCCCTGGTTACCACCTTAAAAGAGTCCAATTCTATGGCAAGGGAGGTTGTATTGGCATGATTATCTGTAGAATAATGGGTAATATGTGCACGTTGTTCCTCACAGAAGGCTGCATCATCTAAAGTAACCTTTGAAAGTCGCCAAGTGGGAATCGGGGGATGATGTAAATAATTTGCACTTTATTTCAATGCTAGCCACAAAAACACAGAATTTTTTTAATTGTTCTGTAGAGGTAGTCATGCACAGATCTGTAACTTTTAATTGGGCACAGTGCTAACTAAACACTCTGCGTTGTTTAGAAATTGACTATTTTTAGCTGCTTTACTGCACCCCCAGCTTTACTGCATTGGCAATTTTCCCCATCTTCAGCAATTACAATAATTCTACCAGAGGGAAGCGTTCAGCCAAGTTCAAATAGGATTCTCACTGCTTCAGGCAGTATTAAGCAGACAAATTGCCTCTGAAGTATATTAATGGATTTACTGTACTAGTATGTAGTAGTAACTCTCCTTTCAGGCACACCTTTTGGCTGTTAGGTCCGCCTCCTGCTCCTTTCAGGCACACATTTTGGCTATTAGATCCGCCTCCTGCTCCTGCCAGATAAAAGCAGCATCGATTAGAAAGTGTAGATATTATTTTAATTTTTCCTTTGGTCCAGTCTTTTGACCTTCCCACAGTCTTCTCAGGAGACGGTAATCACAAAGTTGGGCTGTTACTTGAGGTTCAAACACCTGAAAATTATTCAGATGCCCATGTATGATGGTGAATCACCTGATACATCTTACTACAAGCACACAAAGTGCAGATTGTACAGCAGTGCATCTCAACGGATCTCTGATAATAGTCTTTACGTCTTCCTGAATCTTCATTATTACCTCAAATTTACTCCTGGCATTAAGTGTAACTCTCTCCATCACTGCCATTTCTGAAAGATCATTTAACCAATCCTCAATTTTAACATACCTCCTTCTTTCTTACTTAAAAAAATGTTTTTTTTGTCCTCTGATATATCCCTCCCTATCCATACATTTATAAGAAAATGCATGATTTTATGCCTAGGCACGCAATTCAGAACTTAGGGGTCCATTACAATGACTGGCGGATGCATCTCCGCGATCCTGGCGGTGGGAGAAAACGCTGTTATCCGCCCGTGAGCAGCGGTGCACCCGTCCAAACCCAGCCCATTGTCCGTCCGCCGCGGTCCTACGTGCACCGCCAGCCAAACGCGCCCGCCACCGTGGCGGAGACAACCAATCGAGAGCCACCGCCGTGGGCGATGACGTCCCTCCCTCCGTACAAATTAGGATGCGCGGAACAGCCAGGCCCACCGCAGCGGAGAAACCGGCCATTCTGAGCATACGGAAGCACCATAGCGGAGCGCCAAATCGATACCCGGAGCCGACCGCCATGGACCCTGCACAACACGTCTACCCAGCGCTGTACATGATACACCTACAGCAAGCCATGGACCGTCGCGGACGCCGACGCAGGTAAGCCATCACACAACTCCGAAAACAAACACAACCCACAAATACTTGTCCGATGTCAGGTGCCTGCCCCCACCAGACACCCTCGTGGGGACAGGAACACAACCACAGGTGTAGCCACACATGTTCCACCTGCCACAAGGCCACCCCTCCACACCCAGGCCACCATGTCCGCGACCCGGAAATAATGCCCAGTCCACGTGACCGCAGCGGTGAATCCGCGAGAACAAATGCACACAATGTAGAAGGCTGGGCCAGCGCTAGGCAGGGGCAGTGCCCAAAGTACACAGGGCAACACCTCCACACCCCACACACTAGGCCCACCCACACCATGAAGGGACATGCCACGTGAGCTCCCTGTGCCCCCACATGCCCAAAAAGCAGACAGGTGAACACACACACTGCACCACACAGCAAACAACTAGTGAGACAGCCACATCAGGTGTGGCTGCAGAGTAACACACAGCGTACAAGCACTGGGCCAGGGGAACACACACACCACAACAACACCACACTCATGGCAAGTAAACTGAGTACAAGCATAAATTAAACACACACAGACAATGAACAAACACACCAATGGACACACAGCCTGCCAAGTCACACAGACATACCCCACACTGACACACAGCAACAAACACAGACCACATGCCAACAGCAATGTAGGACAACAAATAGGCAACTCAAAGTCAGGTGCACACAAATGGAATGGCAAGGAGCTGAACACCAAAAATGTGTACATCACATGCAAGGGAAGGAACACATTACATCCACCCCGCCCAAAAATTCACACATGGCAGTCACAGTGAGTGAAGTCAAACCACAGTCACCTCACTGCAACAACTCAGGGAGACAGCAAGGCAACCCATGAATAGGCACAGGGATGACAGGAAGGGTATGAAGTCCAAACCTGACCAGCCACACATCTGAATCCAGATACATCACAGGAGTATGTCAGCAGCACAACACACAGGGCTCATTTCAACACTCCATGACAGTCAAACACAAGTATGAACCTTCACACAACCCCCACACCCATCACACCAGCAGCACACAACACCAGTGACAAACACACAGAAGCTTGCCAATAATATCCAGTCAAGACACTGACAATCAAACACACCCCCTGGGTGGTATCCACAAACATCACACACACACACAGGTATGGCAGTACCACAGTACGCACAAAAACACTGAACACAAGCAAAACATACACACAGAACTACTACAACAACAGACAAGACCTGTGCAGCTAAACAGTGCAAATCCAATGGGAGCACAGACACAACAGGAGTACACAACCACATCAGTCATGAAAAACGCACAGACAACATACCACAACACATATAAGAAGTGCATCCACTAAAAACAATAATGGCGAACAAAAGGCAGAAATGGGCCCACATTGACACATAGACAGACATACCACAACACCCATCCCCTCAAAATGGTGTCACAGTGTACCACATGTCTGCACATGCACAACTATGACCATAGACACATCAAATGTGAGAGGAGAAAACACCAAGGATGCACATAAAACAAGCACGGCAACCACAATAGACCTCAGTCCATGTGACAGACACACAAGTAAGGCACACCACAATGGCAACACACCTGAATCAAACAACAACAACACACACACACTGACAGGAAAATAGAACACCACACACAGAGCAACTGTCAATTGCATGACACAACACAACACAAACACTGCACACAGCCACATCAGTCACAACACATGCACAGGCAAAGATATCAACATGCTACAACAGCCAAACATCAGGGGGTGCACAACAGGCAAGGACAAGGCAACATCAACTCACAGCACTGCATGCACACCAAGCCTGTGTGTGCACAACACACATACCAGTTACAAACAGAGATGAGTGACACACCATGAACACACACAACAACAATCTAAACATCACACACACAACGACACACCCAGGAAGTCAATCAGTCCACAGCAAACACACATACTACCAAGCCAACACACACAGATGCAGAAGTCTGGAACACAAAAGTTGAAACAACATGATCAGAGGAAACAAGACATTGGCAATGGTGAAGTGGAAAATAGAGCATGTGTCACAGTAAACAATACCCACACAGTAACCCTTTATTTAGCAAGGACACTGACAAGGAAGAAAACAGGAGTAAATATCTTCTTTTTATTTACATTTCACGAAGTCATGCAGCAAAAGTCAGACAAGAGCAAGGCCAGTGGCCAGGACACAGTGCAGGTGAGGTACATGAGAAGCTGCACAGGCAAGGGGCAAACAGCAGTGAACAGCAAGGCCAGTGGCCACTCCAAAGTGCAGGTGAGGGACATGACATCCAGCACTGGGAATGTGTGGTACAGTACCCTGCCATGGTCAGCAACACACTCAGGGCGTCAAAAATGGGCAGTCCATGGTACCACTGTGGGAGAGACATGTGTGTGTGAGGGTGACCAACACTCAGACTTGGCTGGCAGTATGACTGGGAGGTGGCTGTCTGTTGGGGCCAGTTGGGGTACTGGCTCCGGGAGAGAGAGGCCCAGCTGGGGTAGAGCCATCAGTGTTCTGGGAATCCTGAGGGCTGCTAGGTCCAGGTGTGGTAGAGCCAGCAGTGGTTTGGGAAGCCGGAGGGCTGCTAGGACCAGGTGGGGTGGTGGCACGTGGAGGTGGACTCATGCTTGCACGAGACCCAGTGTGTGTGGGAGAATTTGGAGGGGTTCCCTTCCGCTTCTTGGGGATTTGATATGGCTTCCCTGTCCTGTGATTAATGCAAAGTGGGGTGTATACAACAGGCACACTCGTCACAAAAGCTGGCTCAAGTGCAGATGCTGGTCCCCCCTCTGGGGACGTGCTGGATTCTTTGGGACGCTTGGCCCCGGATTGCCTCTGCCCCTGCATCACCTGTTTACCTGGTGTCCCCCCTACAGTGGCCTCCTTACCCTGCTTCACAGGGCTCTGGATGGGAGTAGATGTTGTGGGTGAACTTTCCTTGGAGCTCTTCTTACGTGTACCCTTAGCAGGCACCTGTTTGCCACTGGGCACGGAAACTGTGTGCTTGTCTCTGCAAGACACTTTTGGGACAGGTGAGTCCTTGGCTGGGGATGCCTCTGAGGCATGTGAGCCTGAGGCCTGCTCCTTGCCATCCTTGCCCTGGGTGTGGCCTGAAGTACTTTTGCCTCTGCGCTCTGGTGTGGGTTTACCTTTCTGTGAGGATGGTGTCTGCGGCCTGGACTGCTTGGGCTGCTGCTGCCGTGTGCTGCGTGTGCTGTATCTGTCCCTTGATGTCTGGGGTGTGTGGTCACTATCATCAGATGCGGCCACTGGCAGGGTGGTGGGCCCAGGGACTGGAGCTGGACTATGGGATTGGGCAAGTTGAATGGCTGCTGTCACTGCAGAGGAGAGAGACTGTACAGTCCGGTGTAGCCCACCCACGTCGGAATGAACGCCCTCCAGGTAAGCCACCACCTGTGCCAATTTTTTGTCATGGTCCAGGAAGGCATTGAGGAGAGCTGTCTGACCCACACACAGCTGGCGCAAAAGCTCCACAGACTCAGCACTGATGGCAGCAGGGGGGACAGGGGCAGGGGCAGCGGTGCCTGGGGTGAAGAACACTCTTCCCTTTTTCGTGGTGCGAACACGGGCAGCAACAGTGGGAGTAGCAGGGAGGGTGGGCACTGAACGATGTGTGGTGGACGAGGAGGCCGAGTCCCCGTTTCCCTCTGCAGAAAACATAGAAGCATCACCGCCGTCGTCAGATGATGTAGAGGTCTGCGTCTCTGGCTGTGAGTCCTCTAGAAGACTACGGTCCCCCTCTGATGCGCTGGTGACATCCGTGTCACTCTGCTGGTGTGCAGCAGTTGTGCTTGATGCCTCACCACTGGTGTCCGTCCCCTGTCCTTCCGTGCCCATGTGAGATGCTGCATGAGAGAGAGATAGAGGTCGGATCAGTACATTTGCATCAAGATTACAAATATCTGCAAGGGAAGCATCACTAATGATGAACAATCATCCATGTTGGACAACACCATGGGCAGTAACACTGTGCAACCTCAATCCAAACATCGAAATTACCGTGGCATAATGCAAACATGGCATAATTCACCCATGTGATGGACACACAGCCAATTAGCCTGTTGGTGGCTTCAGCTAACCAGACACACATATCCCTCTGTGCACACCTAGGGCCCTGAGGGGGTAAAAGATTCTGATCACAACATGTTGCCACTGTCACATCTTGAGCCAGCAGAAGTGTCCAACACAGACAGAGACAGACTCAAACATATCCGCACACAATGGCCATGAGCACATGCCATCCACCATGTCGTATCTTGGGGCACAACTACAGTTGCACATTGTTGTTAGATGTGTAGCCAGCAACAATCTGACGTCAGGCAATGCACACATTGATGATGGCACACTCAGATCATGCACTCTGCTTGACCCTGACCTGGGATGTCCGTGACGACACCAATGAAGATGATACCAGAAGACCACAGCTACAAATATGAACTCAATGACATGGGAAGGTACATGTCGGGGGAATGCATGACTACTGCACCCAACACCGCGGCCACTTACACGCCATTGCATCACACTAGCAACATCACAGCCCTGCACTGGCCCATGCTTGGAGCACATGCAGCCAAACAACACCCAAAGTCACACTCACAGAATACTCACCACCAGCTTGCTGCCGATGCCCCTTCAGACGTGCATCCAGTTCAGGCTGCGTCACAGCTAAAATGAGTGCCATTAGTGGTGTCATGCTGCGCCGCGCCAACCTGCCGGACCGAGGGATCAGCCCCAGTGTCATCTCGGCCACGTTCCTGCTCAGCCGGCAGATGTCATGCCACCTCTTGTGACAGTGGGAGCGCCGTCTGTTTGAGACACCCAGTGCACGCACCTTGCATGCAATGGCCCTCCACACGGCCTTGCGCTGGTTGACTTTGAGCTGCAGACATGGGAGAAAAGAGGGTGCAATAATCAGTGTAACCTAACACCATTTCACAGTGCAGGAGCATGACACAGACTCAAACCAACTTCAGCCCTAACTTCAACAGAGACAACAAATCTGCGACATTCAAACATCATCATGTGTGAAATACACATTAATGCATGCAGGTATGAGGGTGGACGCAGTACATGCCTATCTCAAAGCCATGCAGGATGCCAGCAGAGAGCAAAATGTGTATGCTGACCACATCTACTGCAAGTTTCTGGGAATACGAAGACATGCAGGACATTACTACATATGTCACTGTGCCCAAAACTGCGCAGCCCTCAAAGCACTTGCCCTTAAACTGCCACACTGTGTCATGGAGGTCAGATTGAGGGACATGACCTCACAAATGCAAACCCTCATCACAAGGCCTGTCGTTTGCAATCTACACCTCTGCAATGGCTCATTGATGGAGAGTCAAGAGGAAAAGCATAGATTTGACACTCTGTACATTCAGTGTTGTGTCACTGTCTGATTGGGCAGTCAATGTGCAGGCCATTTGGGGTCACACAGAGGTCCAACGTGGGGCATCTCATCTTTTACATGGAGGGACTATTTGGAAACACAAACAGTGCCAACACATGCGAGTATGTGCACATGCTGGTGGTGATGGAAGGGTCTGGGCACAAGAATGTTGGAATGTACAGTGTCATAGGTGATTGAGCAACAAGAGTGTCACCCTGGGGGACTGAGGTCCTGTGCATAGTGCAGAACTAGAGATGAGGCACATATTGAGTCAGAAACAATGCCCTAACTACCCTCTGGACAACAACACTAGCTAAGGCCACAGATGTGCCTGTGAAGGACATCAGGGACACACAAAGACATTCAGACTGAAAATCACTGTCCTGACTCCTGAATTGAAAAGGTGCAGCCACACTGTATGTCTGACAAGACATCACATTTCCCTCACATCTGGATGTGCATGCAGGCAAACGTGTGGAATAGGCTAAACACACCTTCCCCTGGAAACAGCATGCTAGGCAGTGCATGTCCCAACCCCACACTCTCACGCACATACTGCAGCAGATCAACTCCATGTGTGCCCTCCTACACTCTCACTCACACCCTGAGATACTTACCAAGACATTTGGCGCACCATATAGCCTTGGATACTGGGTGAGCACCTCGTCCACCAGGACCTCCAGTTCCTCGGGGGTGAAGGGAGTGGCACGGATCTTCTCAGTCCTCGCCATCACTGTGGGCAGGAGACAGCAGCAGCGGCAGTTGGTGGTGAGGGGTCTCAGGCAGCAGTCCCTGGAGACAGCAGCAGGTGAGGGGTCTCAGGCAGCAGTCCCTGGAGGCAGCAGCAGGTGAGGGCTCTCAGGCAGCAGTCCCTGGAGGCAGCAGCAGGTGAGGGGTCTCAGGCAGCAGTTCCTGGAGGCAGCAGCAGGTGAGGGCTCTCAGGCAGCAGTCCCTGGAGGCAGCAGCAGGTGAGGGGTCTCAGGCAGCAGTCCCTGGAGGCAGCAGCAGGTGAGGGCTCTCAGGCAGCAGGCTCAGTGAGCTGTGGCAATGTGTGGCTCCCTCACACACATATATAGTCCCCAGGGCTCGTGTCTGTGGTTCTAAGCTGCTGCAATTGGTGTTCCAGGTCTGCCTCATTCAAATCCATCCAATGACCGCCTCCGCGGTGGCGGAGCACGCCTACCGCGATTTTCAAACTTGCATCAGGCAACCGCGATTGCGCTTCCCATTGGCTGGCAGGGCATGGTCCATGGCGGTGACACACCGCAGGGGACAGGCGTGCGGTACCGCGGTGGTGCATCTTTCAAGTGCATCCAATGACCAGCCCGCGGTGGCGGAGCACACCTACCGCGATTTTCAAACTTGCATCAGGCAACCGCGATTGCGCTTCCCATTGGCTGGCAGGGCATGGTCCATGGTGGTGACACACCGCAGGGGACAGGCGTGCGGTACCGCGGTGGTGCATCTTTCAAGTGCATCCAATGACCAGCCCCGCGGTGGCGGAGCACGCCTACCGTGATTTTCAAACTTGCATCAGGCAACCGCGATTGCGCTTCCCATTGGCTGGAAGAACATGGTTCATGGCGGTGACACACCGCTGGTGGCAGGCGGTAGCTACTGCGATTCCGGGCACATGCATTGCTATGAGTGACCGGGATCTGGGTGTCGGAGCATGCCAACCACCATTAGCCATGTGCATATGCCTATCAATCCCGCCATGGTGTCATGGGCCATGGCGGTGACACACCGCTGGTGGCAGGCGGTAGCTACGGCGAGGGTGCAGCATGACATTGTTGAATATGGGCGTGACAGTGTTGTTTGAGGACGTTTAAGGCACCAATGGACACATCGTGCTGTGTCAATGTAATGGGTCATATCTGTACTCTGAACAGAGGTCACTTACAAAATATCATGGCACTTGATGGAATTCAAATGGGCTATAGTAAGTAATGACAGCCTAAACTTCATATCTAACACCAAATGCCACACTGAAAGTACTAATGGGGCACATAACTCCTACACAGTTTCATATGTGAGCCCATATTTACACACATTTTCATATCTCACCCCCAAAGTTATCCCCAATTTCATATCTGACCGCAAAATTTAGCCCCAATTTCATATCTGATCCCAATATTTACACACATGTCCATGTCTCACACAATATGTCACTATACAGTACATGATTGTTCAAACATTACAGCATTAATATCATGACTCACCACGTGTCACACTGTTGTCTGTTTGGTATCACCTGGTACTGCCTTCATATAATGTTATTGTTCGCAGTAGCAAATACTACAGTATATGTCCACATGGACATGTGTATGCTCTGCATACTCAAGGATGTTAATTACATCACCGGCACGCTTGGCATTCTGTACATCCTTATCATCTTTTCACTTGTATCCCTGCATATGGGTATGTTTTGTCTCCTTATCTGCCAAATGTCATCACCATTACTTGTGACATTGTGTCTGGTATGTGCTCATGTTGTTCGGCCTGTCATATGTGCTTTTGTTACATGTATATTTCCACAGTTGTGAGTATGTTGATAGTGGATTTGATGTGTGTGGTGTGTTACGTTGGTACCCACCAAGGACAGGTGCATTGACCTTGTCCACATGGAGAATGTTGGCTTGGTGAGGGACTGTAGCCAAATGTGGGTCTGGTGCTCACTGACTGTTAAGTTTGACATGGCATCTGTGACCAGTGGAAGGTGACCCACATTTGGCATGGACAGTTCAGCATTGCGTGTGCTTTCATGTGCAGTAAGTGTTTGCAGGTTTGGCAGTGCACACAATTAGGACACGTGTGCAGTGATATTGAACTGACACGTGTGGATAAGCCTGCTATGGTGTGGTAGCCTTTCGGGGGCACAAGCTGGTCCTGCGCTGTGTGGGTGAACTGATGGTGCTGTTGACTCAAGCTAATGATGGCATCCAAGACAGGTGAGATATACCTTGATGGGGCTGGCTGTGGAACCCATCTAACTCAGACTTTTGTGGTTCTTGAGTTCAAAATATTTTATTTTATTTTGTTCATAAACAACTAATAAAGACATTACATAAAATGTTATTATCTAGCAACCAAATACCTAATAACAATTCGCAAATTGACCAAAATTATTTAAAAATTGCAATAGGTATTGAAATATTACATATTGAAAAGATACATAAAAGGGGAAGGAAGGAAAGGAGGGGAGGGGACAAATATAACAACTAATGCATAAGATTTACACAGAGCTACTATATTTTATCATACGTATAGCCTATTTGAGTTAAAATCAAAATTGGAGATATAAATACAACATTAAGAGGATAGATATACATCAACAGGTAACCAAAAAGATTGATAAGCGAGCGAATTACGTGAAATCCCATTCATGGATAATTGAGCACCTCTTCTAGTAAAGATAAACCACGACCACCAAGCATTAACAGATAATATAGAAACATCTTTCCAGCAAAAAGTGATGGATTTTATAGCTGCTGAGATTAGGAAATTAAAAAGATTACTTTCTAAATCATGTAAGCTTTGTAAAATAATAGCAGATTTACATATTATTAATTGATAGGAAACATCAATATGGAGTTTAAAAATCTTTTTTATGATAACCCAAACTTCAGACCAAAATTTAAAAACCAGAGGACAGTCAAAAAGCATATGTTGTAACGTACCAGGATGTAATTTACAATGCCAACAATCTGTAGAGGGAAGAAGTTTAGCTTTAAATAAACGTGATGGAGTCCATAAACAATTGTATAGGATATATGAATTGGTTTGGTAGATTGAAACAGGTAGCCAACCAGATATGCCACCAAGCCAAATATCCTTCCATGTGTCAATAGATAAAGAAAGCGAAAGTTCATTGTTCCAAAAAGATGAAATCATCTCTAAATTGCTACCTAGAGTATCTGATAATTTTTTATATAGAATGGAAACCCCATGAGACGATCTAGAGACTGTTTGAATGTAAACTGATAAATCTGCTGTAACATTGGACGGAATAGCATTGGGAAAGGAGTCTAAGATTGAATTGCACAAATATTGATACTTAATAAGGTCAGATTTAAGTAGACCAAATCTTGCTTGCAACGTTTCAAAAGCAATAAAGGTATTATTGGAATAAACATCTTTAAGATAAAAAATACCAGCTCTAATCCATGAAAACCAAAAACTAATATTCCTGTTTAATTTAATGACATTACTATACCACAGTGATAACTCATCAGTATTATTCATGGGAAAAAGAAAAATTAAGTCAAGATCATTAAATAACATTTTAGTAGATTTAATAATAACTGATTTATGAACAAATGTGGTATTATTATGCATAGACATTAAAGTAGGTAAACGAAATGGTCTTACTATAGATTTCTCAATAGATAGCCAAGCAGGAGGAATATTTAAAAAGGAGTGGTTAAACCATAATGAGCTTTGTTTTAAAATAAAAGCTTTATGATAAAGAAAGAAATCTGGGATACCAAAACCAGCATTACGTTTAGACACATTTAACTTTTTATAACTAATACGAGGAGATTTGTTGTTCCATAAAAACTTTGACAAAAATTTATCAACCTCTTTATAAAACTTTAATGGAAATTGAGTAGGGATCATGGCAAGGGTATAAAAGATTTTGGGAGCAATACTCATTTTGATAGAGTCCATTCTGCCCCACCATGAAAGATGTAATGACGCCCATTTAGACGTTTTATTTTTAATGTAATTTAGGACGAAATCACAGTTTAAATTTATTGTTGATTTTATGGATGAGGAAAATAAAATTCCAAGATATTTTAACTTATTCTTTTGCCAAATGATTTCACGCATGGGAAGCATATCATGAGTGCAATAAACATTAAGGGGAAAAAATTCAGTTTTGCTGGTATTTAAAGTGTAGCCCGAAACTGTAGAGCATTTTGTTATAATATCCATTAATGAGGGGAACGAAGATATAGGGTCACTAACAAATAAAAGCACATCATCCGCATAAGCAAGAGTTTTAACAGTAACATCCTTAATATTAATTCCTTTAATATTGTCACATTTTCTTATAGAGGCAAGAAAAGGTTCAATGCCAATTAAAAATAAAAGAGGAGAAAGAGGACATCCTTGCCTTGTACCTCTAAAAGCGAAAATTGATTTGAGACTTGTCCATTAATAAATAAACGAGCAGTAGGAGCGAAATATAGAGCTGAAATCATGCGTATAAAAGTATCTCCAAAATTAAATGAGGACAACGTATGAAATAAAAATTGCCAATGGATTTTATCGAATGCTTTCTCAGCATCTAAGGCTAAAATTCCAGATGGCAACGTTAAAGTAGGACTTTGTTCAATAATATGTAGCAAGGTTCTTGTATTATGAGCAGAATATCTATTCTTCATAAAACCAGATTGATCCGGGTGTATAATAGAATCTAATATGGGGCCCAATCTAGTAGCAAGTATTTTAGCATATAATTTACAATCTTGATTAATTAAGGATATAGGGTGATAATTAGACACAAGAGTGGGATCCTTATCTGGTTTTGGAAGTACTATAATTAACGCTTCTGTAAAAGAACCAGAGGTAGATCCTGTGGATACAAAAAACATAAATAGTTGGTGTAAAAAAGGTAAAAGATATGACTGAAATTCTTTGTAGAATTCCGCTGGAATCCCATCAGGACCAGGAGATTTGTTCTTTTTAAGGGATTTTATAGCTGATAAGATTTCATCTTTGGTAATAGGTGCATCAAGTCCAATTTTATCTGATTGTGGAATCTTGGGTAACTCACAGGAATTTAAAAAGGAGTCGATTAAAGAAGCATCCTGAAAATCGGGTTTATTATATAATTTAGAATAGAAATTCAAAAATTCATTAACGATTTCATTGTGAGAGAGAGCAATTTTACCATGTGCACCATGAATTGAGTTGATTTGAGATTTATCCTTTTTATACGTAAATAATTAGCTAATAGTCTTCCAGATCTATTGGTATTAAAACTAAATCTGGGCTTAGCATTAGAGATTTGGATAACTGCTCTTTTACTTAGGATTGAATTAAATTCATAACGCAATTTTTGTATTTTAAATTTATATTGAGGATTGTTGGATGTAATAAAAAGTCGCTAAAATTTTGCAATCTGTTTTTGAAGATTTTTAGCATTTGCATGAAAGGTTTTATTTTCGTGGGCCATAATAGATATAGTTACACCCCTAATATAAGCTTTAAAAGCATCCCATCTATTAATCATAGAAGTAGAACCTTCAGGGTTGAGTATAAAATATTCTTGAATGGCGGATAAAAGTTTAGGCTTGTTAAACTCATTTAAAATTATACCAGTGTTCATACGCCATCTAGATTGTTTAGTAAAAGATGAATCTAAATTCAAAACCAAAGAAATCATAGCATGACCTGAGATGTCAATGTTACCAATAGTAGGAGCAGTTATTGAACCAATTAGATGCCTAGAAACCAATAAACAATCAATTCTAGAGTGGGAATTGTGAGGATTTGAGAAGAATGTGAAACATTTTTCTGTAGGAAAATGTAATCTCCAAATATCAACTAACTTAGTGGCTTGAATAAATGATTTGAAAGCAAAATAAACTTTAGAAGGGTGAAACTTAGTAAGAGATAATCTATCCAATAAAGGGTCCGAGATAACATTAAAATCACCTCCAACAATTAAAGGGGCATTACCGACCTTTAGAACCTCGGTTGTAAGATTAGTCCAAAAAACTGGGTCATCTGCAGTAGGACCATAAACATTTAATAAAAATAGAACTGAGTCATGAACTTTAATTTTAACTAGAATGTATCTACCATCCTTATCAGAAATTTTACTCAAAATTTGACAGTGAAGTTTTTTGCAAACAAAATAGCTACACCATTTTTTTTACCATTAGCAGGGGAAGAAGCAATCACATCCACCCATTTCTTCTTCATATAATCTAAAATTTTATCATCTATATGAGTTTCTTGCATAAAACAAACATCCGCTTTGCAACTACTTAGATAATCTAAAATTTTTGTACGTTTAACTGGATGGCGCAATCCTTTAACATTTAATGAAACTATTTTAAAATTATGTGTATTAGCCATAATAGAGGAAAGGAGAAAAGGAGATCAAAAAGAGGAAGATAAAGAAGATCAAGAGAATGAGAAAAAGGTAGCTCCAGATAAGGAAAAGGGAAAGGAAAAATGAAAAAGGATGGAAAAAACGACAAACTAAAGACATAAATGTGAAATGTGAAACGCACACACGCTTTACAAGCAGGACCGGAACCGCTGGAGCCCTTCACAAAGAGATTTCAGTACTGTGTCAGAAAGGACATAACTGATCAAAATCGTAACTGATAAAAGTCAAGCAGCAGAGTCATTGGTATCCATTGAGAGCTGTGACTGATGAACCAAAAAATGTCTCAAATCTTCTGGACGTTGAAAAGATTTCGAGAAGTTATCCTTCCAAATGCACATCGTCGACGGATCAAAAAGACCATATTTGTAGCCTAGACTTCGTAGTTGAGGACGAAGAGCAGTGAATTCTTTGCGAATTGAGACAGTTTCTTTGGCGAAATCCTGATGAATAAATATTTTATTTCCATTTACCATCAATGAAGGTATTTCTCTAGCTGCTTTTCTGATTAAAACCAAATGGTGGTGTCGAAGAACTTTAAAAATCATTTGTCGCGGTTTTGTGTGTAGAGGGTTCCTATGTGAGGGAATCCTGTGAGCCTTATCAATTTCAAACGTTTCTGAGAATTTCACTTGCAAAAGACCAGGCAATAAATTCTCCAAATATAATCTACAGTTATTTCCCTCAACCTCTTCAGGCAAATTAAATATGCGTAAATTCTATTGTCTGTTACGGTTTTCCATGTCCAATAATGCTGAGCACATAGGTGAAATATTTGCCACAAGTGGAGAAAATGTGTCAATTTTGGCCTTATTATCCTGTATTTTGATGGAATTATCTGATATTTTCATTGACAGGCTGGCCATTTCTTTGCACACATGTTTAACTTCAGAAGCAATAGTGTCTGTATTGACACGAAGTGCCTGAATTTCCTCCAAAATTAAAGATAGTGAGGGTTCAGAAGACTCCACTACTTTAGATTTAGCAGGAGGAGGAGAAATTTGCTGCCTCCTTTTATTATTAATCGCACTTTTATTTTCCATTTTGAGTAAAAAGAGACAAAATGAGACTTGCAGAAGCAAAATAGTGTATGACAAAGCGAAAGCTGTGGAAATAACCAGGAAATGACTGGTGCAGCAGCTAAAATGGGTAGTGGGAGTGGCTAGGCCCAAGCCAGGCCCTTTCCTGAAAGTTCACTCCGCCCCCTTGACAGAAAGCCTGGCTGTACCTGAAAGCAGTGCAAGGAGCAGGAACCAGGCGATGAAAAGTCCCACTTCCGCTGCGCAGAATCGTCTAAAAAGCTCCACAGCAAAGGTAAGTTGTTTAGGGATGCAGTGTCCTCCACCAGAATGCCTTTTCTGACAGGAATTCGTCGTTTAACCCGAAAAAACGGGCTGAATTAGCGTGAAGTCTCTCACGCGGCGGCCATCTTGAATCACGCGCTCGCGCGTCTCTCAGACTTTTGTGGTTCTAATGGTACCAGAGGCCAACAAGTGATGCACAGCCAGCATCTTTGTCTGCAGAGGAATGTTGAGAGTCCGCTTTGTTGTTCCTGACAGGCTGTGTGGCATGTGGCTCAGGATGTTTTTAATAGTAGTCCTTTGGTACCTGTGTCGTGCGATGACATCCCCTGTTGTTATGTGCATGAGGCTGTTGTGTCTTCGGTATTTACTCAGTATGTTCATGCGCTGACTTTTAGGTGGAGTGGTGTGGCTTTGTCCGGGTGGTGGTGTCGGTTGTTTCTGTGTCACTGTTGTGTGTCCATGCAGCTGGAGTGTTAGCTCCATGGCAAATGTTGTACTTCAGCTGTGTGTCTGGGCAGTGCTAGCTTCATACTGCATGTCATAGTGCAACTTTAGTGCAGATTGTCGTTTGTCTACAGTCCTTTTGGATCACGTACCTTATGTACTTTTTGTGTGCCACATTGACAATATGTGTGCCTGCTGATGATATTGTGCATTTGTGTTGTTGTGTCTTGATTCACGTCAAGACTGCATATGCTGTTCATTATTAGTCATTGACTGACTTTGAATTGTGTGTAACAGCATGTATGGCATGTATACTGATGACAGTGGATATTGGCACCGACTTGTGAATATGTCTGTGAGTGTCTCTATACTTGTGTGGATTAGCATTGGCTCACATTCCATGCTGAGTCCTTCAGCACTGGATAAATTGTGTAGTTCATGTGTCCGCTGTCATGTTTGCACAAGAATGTGTGGCACGTACAGCAGACATTTCGAAGCCAGCAGTGTTTCTGTTTCACACATGTCCTGTATCATTTACTGCCCGTGCTGTTTGCACCAGATTCTGGAATGTGACTATTACCATTCACAGACACAGTTTCAATGTTTGTTGTTCTCACAGTGGTAATACTGAAGAACTGTAGTACAATGTGATCTGTATGTGTCACGACTATTGACTTGCACTGTATGTTGCATTGTGATGCCAGTCAATGTTAGCGCTGTGTGAATCAGAAGCTACGGAGTTGTGCACAACTCATGGTCTGTTGCAATGACGTGTCCCCTTTCATCTCACCTAGGAGGCGACCTAATGTGTATCGTCCTGTCACCCTGCTGGCTAACATTGAGGATGATGACGTGATACGCAGATTCCGTGTGGACCGCACGAACATCCAAGACCTGTGTGCCATGTTGGATCCTCACCTGCGGGCTGGCAGGACATACCCAACAGCATTGACAACCGAAACCAAGGTGATGGCGGCACTGCATTTCCTGGCTAGTGGGTCATTCCAGGAGACAGTGGGCATTGCAGGGGGGATGTCTCAGCCCACCTTCAGCATGGTGCTAAGGGATTTCCTGTTGGCCATGATGCGATACAAGGACCAATACATCAGTTTTCCAAGGTGTGCGGCTTTGGCGGATGTAAAGGCGGATTTTTATGCCCTTGGCCACATCTCAAATGTTGTAGGTGCTATTGACTGCACACATGTTGGCCTGGTTCCACCACAGGCACGGGAACACATCTATCGGAATCGTAAACATTCCCATTCCATCAATGTGCAGGTGGTGTGCCAGGCCGATATGATCATATCGCATGTGTGTGCCAAGTTTCCGAGCTCTGCACATGATTCATACATACTGCACAACAGCATTGTGCCCCAGCTGATGGCCAATCTACTTCCGGGGTGGGCATGGATTGTGGGTGAGTAGGCAGAGTCAAGTTGTGTGCTGTGTGTGCCATGCTGTCCTCTGCCCCAGTTGTATTACTGAATCGTGATGTTTATTTCACACCTAGGTGACTCTGCATATCCCAACAGACCGTGGTTGCTGAGCCCACTAAACAATCCTAGGACACCGACTGACGTCCGCTACAACAATGCCCATGGTAGAACACGTCGGGTGGTGGAGCAAACCTTTGGTCTCCTAAAATCGAGATTTCGCTGCCTGGACCGGACCGGAGGGGCACTCATGTACTCACCGAAAAAGGTGTGTCAGATAGTGGTAGAATGCTGCATGCTGCACAACTTGGCCTTACAGAAAGGGATACCCATGATCCTGGATGTTGATGACCAGCCAGGGCCTCCACCTGCGATACCACAAATGTCCAGTGACGAGGATAGTGGTGAGGAGGAAGGTGTCGACCAGCGTCAGCAGCTCATCAACCGCTACTTCACTTTAAGGTGGGTGGCGATGTACAACTGGTCCATTGTCTGTTGATGTAGTTGTTTGGGTGGAGGTCTATGTGATCTTTGTGAGTGCATCCTGTTATTGACTCAGTGCTGGCTGCCTATGTGTTTGATACAGGGTATCTAGGAACTGCTACAGGATGTCTATGTTGGTACTGTTGCACATTGTTATGTGTGCATATTGTTGTACAGTGAGGACATGTGTTGTGTGATGGCTGTGAGGCCACCACCTGACTATTGACTTTTGTTCTGTTGTCTTTTGCTAGGTCCCTTCTGCCTCCCCTTGCCTACAGAGGATCCATGCTCCTGTGACATTGTAACCATGGTAAACATTGCACATACTGTGATAAACATGGAGCAGACTCAACCACCTTTTTGCGTTTTTGTAGTTTATTTGCAATGGGTATCTGTGAGAGGGAAGTGGATATTTACATATGTGTGAATGGTGAATCTATGAGTTGGCATATTGCACATTGCTGTGGTGACACAGTCCACCAGACGGATGCCATTTCCATGGCAGTGTGGGTAAGGACAGTGTTCCAAGTCAATGGCAGGGTGAAGAGTGTTGCCATCATGGCTGGCTCCTTGACTGGCGTTTGGCAGGTGCTTTGCCACGGGTGAGTCCCAAGTTTTTCTTTGGACGGCCCCTCCTTCTTTTCGCAGGGGGGGCATTGTCTGCTAGGCCACTGGGGTCTGAGGAGTCACCCCTCTCCGTGCCCGCAGGGGTGGATGATGAACTGTCATCCTGCAGGACAACGGGGGGAGGTGGAGGTGTGTGATGTGGCACTGGCCTATCCCTCTGTATCACCATTAACTGGCCCATGAGGTCCACAATTTGTCCCATACGGTTGTCCATGGACCTCAGCAGACGTTGGAGCTCCAGGGCATCTTCGTGGGCCTGGCCCATTTGTGCCTGTGTTCGTTCATAGGCACCCACGACTCTGGTGATGTTAGCCAGGGCTTCGGTCACAGTGTCCGGTGTTGGTAGAGTCCCACTTGTCCTCCCACCTGCCCTGCTCTCACTGGCCTGTTGCCTCACCACTCTAGCCACACGCCTGCCCTCCACAGTTGTTGGTGTTGGCTGGGCATCCTCTGTGGCTGGGCGAATGTTGCAGGCAAAGGTGGTAGTGGTGGTGGTGGCGGCACAGGTCGTTCTAGCAGGGGTCAGCGTTGTTGTTGTTGCTGATGGTGGGGGGGCAGTGGGGTCATGTGACCGGTTGCGCCCTGGCACACCAGATGGGCCGGCTTGGAGCTCCTCATCCAAAGAATCCAGGGACTCCGCATCCGAGTGTCCATGTTCCGGGGGAGGAGACTGGCTCTGCAGGTTGAGGTTGTTGTCCTCTGCAGTCAGTTGTTGGTCACCTGTGGAACAGAGGGTACATGGTCATTGACTTACAGCCATATGGTTTGCTGTGTTTGATGTCTCTTATTTACATGTTATGCAACACACAGTTACGTATTTCATGAGTTGAATGTCTGCACAGTGTTGTTTGTCATGACATGATGTGGAGGTACATACATCTTGTTCCATGGTGTGGCAAGTCATTGGATGCCATGGCCAACTTGACACTCTTGGTATGGGACTGATGAGTTGTCATCTGACAACTGGCTGCCATGCAACTTGATGTGATGCATCGAGGATGATTACTCTTCCCGACAGATGTTACATATGCACATTTACTAGACATTGTCACATTGTTATCTCATGCATACCTTTGTAATGTTCTGTGCTTGTATTTATTTGCTCGACAGACCAGGCCTTTTTTATTGTTACTAGGGTCCTTCATGCTCAGCAGCCATGGAATTTGTACATGTCATTCTGTGCAGGGCATATTTGGTCCCTGATTTGCTTACACATGGGTTTAGTTCAGTCACAGTTCTGTTTCTGTCACAGTTACATACGCATCGCTGTCTGCATTCTATCAAATGGTATGTAATTTGGGTGTATTTTGTTGTGAAGTGTGGCATTGTGTTTGCATTAGCTCAATGCTTTTGTTGAAGAATGGTGGGGTGCATGCACTGGCTGATTACCTGTGCAGTTTGCATCTTGTGGGTGGACTGTCTACCACATGGTTCTGGGTGGGAGGGAGTGCTCCTTCATGCTGAGGGATGGGGCAGGGTGTGCCTGGTGGGAGTTGTAGTGCAGGCCTCCCTATTCCAAAGACACCTCCCTGGAAAGATGGCTACCTACCTGTTAGGTGAGGGTGTAGCACACAATGGCTGAGGCATGCTTCTGGGTGGGAGTGAGTGCTCCATCCTGCTCAGCTGTGGGACAAGGGGGCCTGGTGGGAGTTGTAGTGCAGGCCTCCCTATTCCAAAGACACCTCCCTGGAAAGATGGCTACCTACCTGTTAGGTGAGCGTGAAGCACACAGTGACTGCCACATGGTTGTGGGTGGGGGGAGTAGTCCATCCTGCTCAGCTGTGGGACAAGGGGGCCTGGTGGGAGTTGTAGTTCTGGCCTCCCTATTCCAAACACTCCTCCCTGTGAAGATGGCTACCTACCTGTTAGGTGAGGGTGTAGCACACAATGGCTGAGGCATGCTTCTGGGTGGGAGGGAGTGCTCCATCCTGCTCAGCTGTGGGACAAGGGGGCCTGGTGGGAGTTGTAGTGCAGGCCTCCCTATTCCAAAGACACCTCCCTGGAAAGATGGCTACCTACCTGTTAGGTGAGGGTGAAGCACACAGTGACTGCCACATGGTTGTGGGTGGGGGAGTAGTCCATCCTGCTCAGCTGTGGGACAAGGGGGCCTGGTGGGATTTGTAGTGCTGGCCTCCCTATTCCAAACACTCCTCCCTGTGAAGATGGCTACCTACCTGTTAGGTGAGGGTGTAGCACACAATGGCTGAGGCATGCTTCTGGGTGGGAGGGAGTGCTCCATCCTGCTCAGCTGTGGGACAAGGGGGCCTGGTGGGAGTTGTAGTGCAGGCCTACCTATTCCAAAGACACCTCCCTGGAAAGATGGCTACCTACCTGTTAGGTGAGGATGAAGCACACAGTGACTGCCACATGGTTGTGGGTGGGGGGAGTAGTCCATCCTGCTCAGATGTGGGACAAGGTGGCCTGGTGGGAGTTGTAGTGATGGCCTCCCTATTCCAAACACTCCTCCCTGTGAAGATGGCTACCTACCTGTTAGGTGAGGGTGTAGCACACAATGGCTGAGGCATGCTTCTGGGTGGGAGGGAGTGCTCCATCCTGCTCAGCTGTGGGACAAGGGGACCTGGTGGGAGTTGTAGTGCAGGCCTCCCTATTCCAAAGACACCTCCCTGGAAAGATGGCTACCTACCTGTTAGGTGAGGGTGAAGCACACAGTTACTGCCACATGGTTGTGGATGGGGGGAGTAGTCCATCCTGCTCAGCTGTGGGACAAGGGGGCCTGGTGGGAGTTGTAGTGCTGGCCTCCCTATTCCAAACACTCGTCCCTGTGAAGATGGCTACCTACCTGTTAGGTGAGGGTGTAGCACACAATGGCTGAGGCATGCTTCTGGGTGGGAGTGAGTGCTCCATCCTGATCAGCTGTGGGACAAGGGGGCCTGGTGGGAGTTGTAGTGCTGTTTGCCTGGACACATGCAACACAGTAGATGTGGTCTACCTTTGTGATGTTTGAGGTGGTGTGGATGTAAAATCAGTGTGACCTGTGTGTGTTTTTGGGGTGCAGATGTGTGTACTTGTGCCTCAGGGATGTATGTTTGTAGTTGTGCAAGACAGTACATGGCAGTTTCATGGTATTCATTAGTTGGTACTTACCAGCCTCCTCTCCCCCGGGTATTCCTTCAAGACTCTCTGGATGCAGTATGGCAAGAACCTTCTCCTCCCACTCAGTGAATGGTTTTGGCGGGATGGGAGGGCTTCCACCAGTCGCATCAGCCAGCTCACGGTTCTTGGCCCTCCTCTTCTTGACAACACTCTTCAGGTCATGCCACTGCCTCATGATTTCATTCTTGTTGCGGGGCACATTCCCTACTGCATTGACCTTGCCCACTATCCTTGCCCACATGGTTGTCCTTGTGGATAATGGTGTCTGTTGGACCATGCTGCCGGAAAGTTGTGGTTCTACTCTGATTATCTCATCTACCATTACTGTCAACTCAGTGTCAGTGAATTTTGGCATTTTGTGATGTGCCATGGTGTGTGCTGTGCTGATGTTTTGGGGTGCAGTTGTGAGGGTGGTGTAGGTGGTGTGTGTGTGTGTTGTTGTGCTGGTGAGATGTGTGGTGTTTTGCCTATCCAATGTGCTGCAGGTTTGGGTTCATTGAGGGTTGGAGTAGTGCAAAGGATTGTGGTCAGGGCAGGGGCTGGTTTTATGCTCAGCTATGTGGGTGTGTCAAGATGGTGTAATGCAGTCAGCAGTGCTGTGTGGGTTGTCCTGTGATTTGTATATTTAAATTTGCCATGGGGTGTGTCATTGGGATGTTTCAGGTTATTGGGGGGCAGGGCTAGTTGCTTGTGTGCATTTGCTGGCCTTATAGTTGTTTTTTTTCATTGGCCGCCATTTTTTAGCGGAGCATCCGCAGCGATGGCTGTGCTGCAGGGCTTCCGCCGTATCTCACATTCATTACTGTTCGCGACCACGGCGGACGGAGACAGCGGAACGTACCGCTGTGACATCGGGGATATCATAATATCATTGGCGGTCACTCCGCGTGTCTGGCGGCGGGTTGATGTGTTTCCGCTATGTTACCTCCGGTTGCGGTTGCATTTTCACTTTCTCTGCCCTCTAAGGGTGTTTTTTCGATGCCTCCTACCGCCGCGGGCGGAATAATTTGGCGGTTGATCCTAATAGGGTCGTTGGGGTTTCCGCGGTACCCGAGGATGCTGATTTACCGCTACCATGGCGGTCGGAATTTTTTCCGTCCGCCATCGTAATGACCCTCTTAGAGACAGAGAGTCATATTTATCAATGAGTTGCGTCGCCACTGCACCACGCAAGGGGGCACAAGGACTCAGAAACTGCTGAGTTTGATTTATCGAGCCACGCAAGGCCACCTTGCGTGGCCCTCCATTTCTTGATAAATCTAGAGTAACAGAATGCAATGCAAATCTCTGCATTGCATTACTCTGCCACAGGGAGGTGTTCCATGGATGGAGCGTGGGTGTTCCCATGCATCCCCCCATGGATTTTGGTGCATTCCCAAATTTACCATTACTGGTAGACTTGGAATTGTTTAAAAAAGGTATGCATCCCGAGGGGTGCTGTACCGAGGAGAAATTTCTGCAGCACACATAGAAAGAGGAAAATGCCTTTGAGGATTGTTTTTTAAGAAGGTACCAGTGAAAGGAAAGCACGAATTTGCTGTATTATGTTAAATACAATAGATTCCTGCCCTTTCCCTTTCACGCATTGCAGCAAGGTGGCTTGCTGGGCTGTGCTGTGTGAAATATTGGTAAATATGCCCAAACTGTATAAGGCATGATATAAATGTTCTCTACCGTGCCATACCCTACCATAGCAAGGCAGTCTCCTTGTGGCTCAACGTTATCTCCGTCCTGTGACCAGATGAATTTTTCAAACAGCACTTCCCAGAAATTCTTTACTTTATATCATGGAAGTACCATGTATATATCAATTCTGAAGACTTTTTGATACACGTCTATTAAAAATTGGGTCTCTATTTGGCAGAGGTATGCACCCTGTCCGAATAGGGACCATAATTCTAGTCAGGGTAATCTAGATACACACTAAGAGATAACCTGTGCTCTCCCTCTAGTAGCTTGGCACAGAACAGTCAGGCATATCTAGAGACAATGTGTAAAGTATTTGTGCAATACACACACACACACAATAACACAATGAAAACACCACAAAAAACTCCACAAAGTTTTAGAAAAATAGGGAATATTTATCTGAGTAAAACAAGACTAAGACAACAAACACCCAATAGTAGAACTGGAGTTATGAATTTCTAAAGAATAAACCAAAAATAGTGCTTAGAAGTCAATAGCGCTAAAAGGTTACTTGAGGTCACACTAGACCGGGGCAAATCCAAAGTTCAGACCAATCGCGATGGATGGCAGGCCAGCTACAGGACTCAAACAGGACCCGCTGACAAAGTACCATGGATGGAGCAAAGCATTTACGACAAGAATACGATGCGTTGTTTCCGATTCATGCATCAGGTCGATGTGTCAAAGTCGAGCCTTGCAATTGGGATGTCTTCTTATAGGCACTGCGCCAACATCGAAGTGCACTGCGTCGGTTCTGATCGGCACAGTCGTGACGATGCATTGGTTTTGTAGCAAAACAGCTGCAGGACCCACTTCTGAGACCCATGACTGGAGGGTAGGACTTACAGATGGCAGAGTCCATCAGCACCAGCAGAGTTTCAAGCAGTCTTTTATGACCCTGAGACTTCAGAAAACTGGAAGCAAGCCAGCAAGTCATTGGAGTCAATCTGGGTTCAAGAGAGATGAGGCTAGTAAATGTCCTCGGCATGACAGAAATCAGAAGGCACCAGGGGCAGATCAGCACACCAGTAAGGCATTTCTTTAGAAAACTCAGTCAAGCAGAGTAACAAACCTTGAAGCAAACAAGTCCTTACTACTGGCAGAGGTCTTCACAGGTCCAGTAGTGTACTGTTTTGGTAGTGTCAGAGTACCAGTACTTATACCCAAATGTGCTTTTGAAGTGGGATTGATCCAGCGGCGTACTAGCAACAGATACTCCACTACCATATACTCACCTGGGCCCATACAACTCGCTTCCACTAAACACCAAGTAGACCACTGAAACTTTTAGTTTTAATGATTTTCATGCCTCAAGATCTAGTTATTTCTTCTCTAACTAAACCTTTCACTCATCAAATAGTTCTTTCCTCTGGTCAATGGACCATTAGGTGGAACTAGTTGATGGTGATAATTAACATAATTTGATAAAAACATTTCTTGATTTAAAATAATCACAGACTCGGTAAATTTTAAAAATCTTTATCTAAATTAGTTGGTTGTGAACCATCTCAAAACGTTTCAGTACAAACACCCTCATTCGCAAGAGTGCCAATTCAATCAAGTTTCAATAGGCATTAACAATTCAGATCCACACAATAACTATGCTCAGAAAGAAGAGGATAGAGAGAGAAGAGCATTTATCAAGACGATGAATTTATAATTACCAAGTATGGTGTGAAGACCAACCCCCTGGCCAAAGGGCTAGTAAGGGTCCCCAGGACAGATCAGGAGACAAAGGCTTCAGGACAGGAATCAGGACAGGATACTTCACCTCTCTAGATACCGAGCGACTGCGTCGCACCCTCTCTGACACTCTCTTCCTCCTCGTGGTTCTTGCACGATCTTCTTTCTAACCCACCCAAATTAAGTTGATGGTTCTGCATTCGATTTCTTCATCAGCATTTCAGAGCATCAGCACCACCCCCAGCACCGACAGCATCCCAAGCACCGAATTGTTTCTGCTGCTTCCGCTCCCAACAAACTTAGCTAACTAACTAACTAAACTACTTCAATTATACCTTTCTATTACCATGTACCACCCATTAATGTTTCAATTTTACAGAATACTAACTTCTGATTGGACAGGCGAGGGGGGGGTGATCATCACACCATGCTTATATTTCACTTATTTCTTTAAACCATTGTTTCAAAACTCCTCCCCTCAAACTTTTATTCCACCCTTCCTTTCCCATACATCTTTAAACTTTATTAATACAAATTTAGCGATTTCTTGAATAAAGTTCCTTCATATGAACTCTTCACCCTCATGTTCCCAGGGCAAATCTTCGCCGACCTTGGACGCGTGACAAGTCCTTAGTTATCTTTTCGAACTTCCACACCAGGGTGCATGCGTCGCGCAACGTCAGTCTGCTCGACTCAGACAAATTTGACAGGCCCAAATACGCACTAATAATAAAGTCAAAAGGAAGAATGTTATTCTCAAAAATAAATGATTTCCCTGTATACCACCAACTTCTACTCTAGCCCATACCATTTATTATTTCCCTTTCTGCATTTGCGTTAGTATAAAACTTATTTTCTAATTTCTGCAAGCAGGTGCCATGCATGTGAGTTTTCAAGCGGCCATTTTATAGTTCTTTGCGCAAGCGCCAGAATTTCCCTCCAAGCGTCAGTACGTCATACTACGTAGATGTAGTAGACGCATGCGCAGTAAAGATCCCGTGTTAGAATGCATCTTAGTCCTACATTCATGTAATTGCAGTTAGTAAACACATAGGCAAGCTTCATTTTCTCCTGCGTGTAAAGGAAATGCGTATTATTAATCACAAAACACGTTGTTAGTAATTCGTTAGTGAGTTAAACAAGAGGATTGCTTCCAAGCAAGTCTCATGTACGAGTCCTTGCTCCATCAATCCCCTCTCTGATGGCATATTAAGCCATCACAAAATTACCCATCCATCCCAGATACCAACTTTAACACTTCTCAGTTTTCTCTATTGTCCTCTCAATTTTCATCAATAATTTCGTTTCCTTCTAAATCTCGCATCTTCTTATATAACCTGCCTTTCATTTCTTCCAAACGTATTTCATTATATTTTCTCTTTCGTGTCTGCCCTTCCCTTTTCTCTCCAAGTGTACCTTTTCTTTCGTACCTCTTCTACAACATTTATATGTAATTATTATTAACATCACTACCATTATTATCATAACTAATGGTATTATTATCTGACCTAAAAAACTTTTCCCAAAATCAACAAACCATTTCCCTATTGATGTTATACTTTTTGTTAGTCTTCCCCACACACTGTCAACCTCCAGTTGGGTCAAATCTTTATGCATTCCCGTAATGTTTTCAATATATCCTTTAATTTCTCTGCTCTTGTCCGGAATATAAGTGCAGCAATGTTGAACTTTCAACATGCCACAGACTCCACCTTGTTTTGCTAACAATATATCAAGAGCAAGACGGTTCTGTAAAACCATAGATATAATTGCAACCATTTTTGTGTTAATCATTAGAAATCCTCCTCCAGTATCTGTAGAAAGACGATCAACTATGGTTGATAACTTACAAATTTTCTGTGAATTTAGAATGACTCCAACTGAGGGTATCAGTGCACTAAAAATATCTCCTACAATTTAAGAACAACTAGCTCTTCTTTTACGTGTTAGTCCATTAGAATTTCCATTGGTTCCACTGATTCTATCTACATGATACATTTTTGGAAAAACTATTCCAAAATAACAGCTTCCGTACCATCTTGCAGGTAACCTATAATAGGCATTGCTCCCACAAACATAATACACTCCTGGAAACACAGGATCAGTTCCCCCTTTTAGTCCCCATCCTCCTAATATTAGGAAGTTATGTTCACATTCACTGGAACCAATTTAATTATTGTTATAATCTGTCTTTAATCTATGGAGGCAGAATTTTCCCCTTTTGACAAAGTCCAGGGACATCGCAGCATGAGCCTTGCCACTTGCATAGATTCCCTCCTTCCCAACCCATGGAGGTACATGGGTTTTCTGTGTAGTTGCCTTCCTCATTAAATCCTATATCCTTTCTTCTACTAAATTCAAAAAAATCTTTTTCTTCTTTTCTTAATATACATGTTAGATTATCTCTACGTGCCTGAACTAAATCTATTGAACTCATCGTTATGAAAAATTCACCCATAAACTGTGCGTTTTTACTACTAGCTACTGGATTCATATTCTTTCTAATAGGTAGTTCAGAAAATACTACATCTAAATTAGAATAAAAATACTGAAGTCTCCCTGTAGCGTAAAATAAACGATAAAATACTACATGACACACCATAAGTTAAAGGTATATGGTGATACGTAATCCCTTCTGATACTGATGAGGGTAACTTCATACATACGTAACAATTGTTAATTTCCATAGTGCTAACATACTGATATAACAATTTAATAAACACATTAGAGGACGTATTATAGTCTGATTCATTATGATAGTTTGCTTCATCTTCTACCCCTATTTCTAATTTAGTTTCTCTTATTCTGTCTACCTTAACATTAGTATCTGTATCATTCTTGTCACTTGTTTTCATTATTAAAGGTACTCCTACTGTTAGGAATAACCATCCTAATGCTGCTAATAAAATACTACAAAAACAAAATCTAAAACACTTTGGGGCATATTCACAAGGAGCTATCGCCGAATTAACGGCACTTTATCGCAGCCAAAGTCGTGATAAATGTACCCCCCCATTCACAAGCCAGTGTTAACAGCCCACAGCACCAGTTTACCCGTGATAGCAGCCGCAAAAAACATTGCCACAGAGGACCCTCGCAAATATCGCTAATGAGATGCAGAGTAGGCGTTCCCGTGACAAAAGCAGAGACAACAGCACACCTCAACATTCACAACGACCAGCCACATCCGCGATAAAAACACAAAACAGGCGATAAGGCGCGTTAGCACCAGGAAATCTACACCTGCTCCGACCTGGTGTAAAGTCGGACGGCAGCCAGCACCACAAAAGGGAGCACAGCCCAGGGCCACATCCGAAGGGCAATAGATGCCATGGAGCCACCCATCATGTGGCCCGGACACCCAAGAGGGCCACAACACCCACCCCCACCACCCCAGGACCCCATCCCACACCCGGAACCCCCCCCCGGACCAACACAGACGCAGCGCAGACAAAGACAGCGGAACCCCAGGAAACGTACCAGCCGCACAGACCCAACATCTGACAATGTCACCTTCCACTACAGGCTGAAAGGGACAACCAACCTACGCATCCTGACCATCATCGCCTAACAGGCCTACGGCAACAACACAGCGGACAACCAACATCCCACCCCACACAAAGCTGTCGGCGTGGCTGCACCTGTTGGCCCCTGGGACCCCCCATCCAACACCCACCAGAGTCGGAGGAGTCTCACAGCCAGCCACATCCAAGTCCCCCACACCTGTCCTGAACATCACCATCACCCTGGTACCCCAGTCCCCATACATACAACACAAGGCGCAGGATCCGCTGGAGACCAAGCAAGGACCATACGCCATAGCAGGATGCACGCACGTGTTGGGGGCAACACACAGCACACATGTACTACCTGTCCCCCCTAATGACACAGCACACAATCACCGCAACAGGAAGCACACGTCTCACACCAATGTGCAGGCAACAACAGAACACCGTGGAACACCCAACAATGTCGCATTCAAATACACAGCCAGTGTGCATGATACCTTCATCCTCCGACAGTCCATCATCAACCAGCGTTCCCAGGTTGGCAACAAGGGAAATGTACAGCCCCTTGGCAATATACAAAAGAACATCCCATACACCTCAACACCACAACCATGCAACTCACAGCTCTGGCAATGCACACGTCACAAAATCTAATTACAGGCACAACAATATGCCCACCCACCAGACACGACAGAACAACTTACAATGTCCACATGGGCAAGCCCTGAAAATTAGCCAGCAACGGCATGGCACCTCAGCCACATACTAGCCGAATGTGGGGAGAGGTGGCAACCAGGCATGTGTGAAGGTTGCAGTAGAACCATGATTGGGAAAGTACACAATGCCAACAGTGCCGGAGATGTGCTGGACACCACGCAGTATGCAGAGCACACCCATATCCATGGTGACATACACCGCTTTCGTATGGAGTGTAGTGGACAGTGGATGCCACCATGTCACCACAGCCAGTGGCGGTCCTCGCGGAAATGTTGCCTGTTACGCCCCCCCTAAGTGTCAGCGGAGTGGGATGGCCCGGCGTATGCCACGCCAGCATAGGTGTGTGAATAAAAACCACGTAGGCCTGGGCGTGGTATACTTCCGGAAAGACCCACGTCTCTGCCTGGGCGGTGCCTCCCACCTTGCCACGAGGCCGACGCCATCCTAGTGAGCAGAGTTGCCTGCGATGCCGTGCGCCTGCCGGACCCCTGCACGCTGGTCCACGAACCCGTCAGGCCAGCCCCTACGCAGCCACGCCACACTGATCACCTTCCAACACCGGCGTGTGTCAAGGAGGGCCCACCACGTGCCGGCGCAAGCCACAAGCCCGAGGCCTGAGACCTTGGCAGCCACCTCAGACCATCATGGCCGCCACGACACCAGCCCGCTCTATTCCCTTTTCCGTTGACGTACTCCACTGCCGCCCCCGGTCTACTCTTCGGACCAGTAGGTCCCACATGTGGAACTGTGTCTTGAGTCATGAATGGCAGTGACCCCACATCCCGGCCAGCGGCCACAGCACCAGACCCCCCCAGTTCAGTGAGGCATAGTTCCATATGGGCATCTTGCGACAAGAGGTGCCACTAACCCTATCCAACGCCAGGCTGCTACACGTGGTGCCATTAACCCTGTTCAACGCCAGGCTGCTACACGTGGTGCCACTAACCCTGTTCAATGCCAGCCTGCTACATGTGAGGCCACTGAACCTGAACTACGCAGGCCGGTAGGGCCATCCAACCTATGCCGGCGACACTCGGTGAATGGGCCGTGCTGACCGCTGCCTCAGGTCTACACCACGGTCAGGTAGGTCACACATTTGGAACTGAGTCTTGATTACACCATGGCAGTGAACATTATTTAAGGCAGAGAACTATTCACCATACACCCTTCGATGTGGTGGCAACAAGTCTGTGCATGGCATCACAACCACACGTGTCTGTGGGCCTACGCGGACCACTGCCGTCGGCCTACGCTGCGCTCAAGTGGGATCCCAGAATTGGAACTGAACATCGGTAATTCAAAAGGCTGAATACATGTCTTCGCACGCACAGAGGGGCGAAGGCGATGACGCGTTGCAGGCCGGAGGGAACAGGATCATCATCACGGAGGTGATTGAACACTACCGACAACTGCCACTGTGTCACTAACTGTGCCTCGCGAGCCAACGACATGTGGCTGTGGGTCACTGCTGACCGCTGCCTCCGGCCTACACTGCGGTCCAGTAGGTCACAGCGCCTTGATTTGGCATTCTTGGAGTTCACATCTGTGTACAGGCATCATCGCAGACTGCATCCCCTCCCAGCACCTGTGCCACTGAGTTTGTTCCCCGACATTCATGGACGCTCACTGGTCATACATTGGGGGCGTTTGAGTCTATGGACTAGGGGCTAGTTTACATCCTCATGTATCTGATCCCGAATTGTTGGTGAAAATGAGGGTTGCGCTTTCCACTCCTCCATTTGCTGCTTCCAGATAACATCAGACCTTCCGCATCATGCCCTGGAGGACACCTTCCACTGTCCCCCGAAACCCTCCGCAACATACACCTCGGACATTGATGGTGACCCGCTCGGGTCGCATGGCCCATCTGACTGCACCGCAAGTCACCGTCCCGTGGCTGGGTGCCTGTGCCGGCCGCAGTGCATCCGGGGCCATTAACTCTGTGCTGGTCACGCCTGGGACCCCTTCTTCTGAGACATTGAATGGCCTCTGTAGCGATGGTCTTGGGGTCATCAACGCCATGTGTCTGTGGCCCTGCGCTGTTGCCTCCTCCGGCCACAAGGGCCCACACATGGCATCGAGTCTTGACCAGCCCGGACGTCGCGTCACCGCAGGAGGCACACGCCACCACAGCAAGGACCACCTCCAACCGCCATCTGCCAGAGTCAAAAGGGTGGTCCTGACAGACCTACGGAGTTGCCCAGACCTGTCGTGGATGCCATCATCGGCCTGCTGCTCTGCTCAGCACTCCAGGTGCCAGTGACTCAGTGCACCGCACACCATTGTCCGTTACTGATTGAGTTTTGTGCTGTTGTGAGGTTGTGCAGCAATGTCACCTCATGCAGTGGGGAAGACTTGGGACCATGAGGAGGAGGATGTGTCAAGTGTGCGGACGGGAGAAGGCACAGACAATGGGAGGGCAGGTGGCAGCAGCCCCAAGGCAGGAATGTAGACTGGTGGCGGTAGTCAAGCTACACACCCGGATCTGATACTGGGTATTGCGTTGTGGACTGCGGATGCAACTGTCACCTCAGGCAGTGTGGGAGACCTGGGACGTTGATGAGGAAGTTGATGCAGGTGTACCACACCCCACTGCATCTGCATCAAGACTAACCCGAAGGGACACAATCCTAGCAATTTCTTCACATGAGCGCGCTCTTCTCTAGTGCCCCTACCTCAGTGCACTGCAACTCACGGAACGTCCAGACTGAATATTGGGTGACCTCTGTCCTTACTCCGGATCCCTCCATGTTGCTCTGCAATTGACTCTGTTATGCTGGTGTTTTCTGTATCCATTACACTGGTGTCCACTGTTCAGGTTGTTGGCAGCACCAAGCACTCCATGCGGGCTGGCTTATACTCACCCCACACACATCCAGCACAGGCGTCACTGTACATGTGGCCCTGCCAATAAAGGGGCCGGGCGCACGTGCCCGTAGCCAGTTCAACATGATATGTGCATGTGTCTCTATGGAGGTGTGGGTCTCCTTTGTGGGGTGTAGGTGGTCCCTGAAGGGTATTGGACACCCACGTATGTGTTCTACTTCACATTCCATGGGTTAGGCAACACCCTCACCTGTTGGGCCACCTCCTTTTGGCGTTCGGCCACCTGGCATTGGGGTGCAATGTGTGGGTGGGTGACATGTTGTGAGGCAGCCGTGATTGCGGGTGCTTCATGCTGTGTGGTCTGTTGCAGAGTCTGGGTTCTCCTCTGAGTAGCTTGTCTGCCCTGGTCCTGTTGGTGGGTTGTGTGGGATGTCCATGGGCTGTTGTAGGGCATCGGGTCAGGGGGTGGTGTTCGTCTCGGGCATCACTGATGGGTTGTCTGATCAGACCTGCTGGAGGTGTTGTTTGTCCCTCTGCATTGTGAAGGGGAGGTGCATGTTGGCATTGTGTTGGCGCCTTGTTCTTGTCGACATGCAGACTGTGTGACAATGTACATTGTGACTGTTTGGGCGGTGGTGGCTATTTGAGTTGGGGCAGTGTACATTTGGCCTACATGGCTGATGTGGGGTTGTAGGGGTAGATGTGCATCTCACAGTTTCCTGATCTGTCTAATGCGATTGTTCTGTTTCTGCGCCTGGGTGGACCCAGTTGTGTCCCCTGTTCTACAGTGTGGGTGTTGCACTTTGTGCCACATTGTCATGGTATGTGCTGTGATTGCTATGTGTGTGTGCTGTAGTGTTCTATGGGGATGGGGGACATGTCCCTGGATAATTGTGGATGTGCAGTGTGCTACACCTCATTGTGCATGTGTGGCATTGTGCCCATCACCCCCCGTCCCCCCAGTCCCTGTTGGATCCTCACCCTGTTGTTGTTGTGTCAGGTCCTGTCGAGCTGTGTCCATACTCCCTACTCCTTGCACCCTCTCCACACTGATGACTATGGCCTGGCTTTCCTCCTGCTCCTCCTGTGTCGCTGGACTGCCACCTCCTGTCGCCATTGCTGCCTTCCTGTTGGCAGCGGGTTTGTGCCTGGTTTAGGTTGTCATGTCCTGGTGGAGCCTCTTGGCCTCCTGGGCTCTGCGACTGCATTCCAGGCAGTCTGCTTGTGGGTCATTTGCTGGTAGTGTTCTGTGGCCTCCGTGGCCTTGGTCTTGTTTTCCTGCGGTCTGCACCCCGTCTTCCTCTCCATTTTCTCCTTGGCCTTCCCCGACCCACTTGTTCCTTGCTGGTGGTCTGTGGGGGTTGTGGGGTTTGCGTTGCCCTCTGTGCTTGGTCAGGGTGCATGGATGTTGCTACGTGCTTTGGCTTGTTTCTGGTGTGTTGTGCCTGTGGTTTTTATGGTGCAATTGCCCGCCAGACGCGTGGGTGTTGCAGGCCTGAGGCTGCTTTTCGCAGCTTTTTGTACCGCGATTGGCCTCATCGCATCATTTCTGGCGTTTCGCATTTTTTGGGTGTGGTGTTGATTTACACGCTGGCATTTGACGCGTTATCTGGTGACTATTGCATGCTACCGCCTTGTTGTGAATTCCACGTTCACACTGGGTTATTTTCCCGTGATAGGCTGCGTTATTGGAAGTTGCGTTATGCTACTCTTGCGGTAGTTATCACACGTTCTTGTAAATATACCCCTTTCTTTTTAATCCACATTTTGGTTTTCCGATAACTTCAATGTCTGCCATTTTATTCCTGAGAACATTTCTTTTCTCTTATCTTTTTCTTTTTTCAGTCTTAGCCTTTCTTTTTGTTCTTAAGGAGGTTTCAATTTGCTTTCATCAGTTTGTGCAATATGGACCTCTTCTGTCTCATCAGACAGATCCAGGGACTCAAATTCCTCGAGAATAACGTATGTCCACTCTGGAGCCTTGTATCTCCTGTTTAAATTTCTCAATCTTGGACTTCTTTGAGTTATTTTTGCTAAGGTTTGTTTAGGTCTTGTTTGACTTGTGATTTCGTTCACTTGCTCTGGTTTCTTTTCAGATTTGCTCAGATGATATTTTAGTTTCTTTACTCCAGTTGGCCAATTGTCTCCCTTTCTGACTCTTTTGATTTGTACTGCTTTTTCACCTTCTTTATCTCTTTGTAAAGTTCTTTTTATTTCATTTATTCTGGGCACAATCTGTTCTGTCTCTCTGTTTTCTGTGCTTGTACCTTCTTTTGCTTCCTCCTGCTCAGGTTCTACTGTATTTTGTTCTACTTCTTCCTGAGCTTGTTCTTCTAATTCTATCTGACCTTGCTCAGGTCTTAGTTCAAACCTTTCTTCTTCTGCATGAACTTGTTCTTCTAACTCTATCTGGTCCTGTTCAGGTCTTAATTCAAACTTTTCTTCTTCCGCCTGAACGTGTTCTTCTATTTTTCCCTCCTCAGGTTTGTTTGTGTCTCTTTCTATTTTCACCTGAGTGTGTTCTTCTTCCCCTGTCTCTTCCTGACTACTTTCCCGTCTTTTCAGTTCTGTTCTTCTTCTGGTTTCAATAACATTATCAATTATTTTAATCACTGGGATCCATTCTCCCTGACTTATCTCGAGCTGTTTGTCATATGGTTGTCTTTCAGAATCTATCACTCTAGATTCTTCAATTTCACAGTTTACAACTCCTGACGCTTCAGCTTGCTCAGTCAGTGGTGGCTCTTGTTGATCTGATGGGCTCGGAACTCTTCTGGTATGGCTGGCATGAATCCAATTGGGCAGACCTGCACACTTCACTGCTGTGGTAGTGACTAGTATGACTTGACGTGGTCCGTCCCACCTTGGTGCTAGGCACGACTTTCTTGCGTGTTTCTTTACCAGCACCCAATCTCCAGGATTCAAATCATGTGCTTGGTCTGGCTGTCTTTCAACTGCGTCTTCTCCAACCTGGTGAGAGATAGAAAGCATCATTTCAGCCAATCCTTTGCAATAGTCCAATACCAGATCATCAGATATAATCATTAATTTATTTCCAGGAATAAATGCCTGTCTCATGGCTCTTCTCATGAGAACCTCATGTAGGCTCATTCCTGTTTTTCTGTCTGGAATGCTTCTGAGACCCATCAATACAAGAGGTAATGCATCTGGCCATTTCAGCTTTGTGGATGCACACACCTTTCCCAATCTTGACTTTATTGTGCCATTCATTGGTTCAACAACTCCAGAAGTCTCTGGACGATATGCCCAGTGCAGTTTTTGTTCAATGTTAAACGCAGCACAGATGAATCGAATTATCTCATTATTAAAATGAGGGCCTCTATCTGATTCCAAAGTGACCGGAAAACCAAATCTCGGCACTAACTCCCTCAACAACAATTTTGCAACTATAAGACTGTAATTTCTTCGAGTTGGATAGGCTTCCACCCATCTTGAGAAAAGGCATACTATGACAAGTACGTATTTCAGTCCATTGCATGGGGGTAATTCAATAAAATCTAACTGTAATCTGGTGAAGGTCCTTCTGCTTTTCCGATCTTTCCCCAGCTTACCACTGTCTTTCTACCTGGGTTCTGCTGTTGACAGGTTAAGCATCTTTGGCAAAGGTTCTCTGCGACTACCCTGAACTTTGGATTATACCAACTCTGTCTGAATAGCCTGATCATTGAATCTCTCCCTATGTGTGTTGCTCCATGGTACACTCTCGCCATTTTGAAAGCAAACAATCTGGCATGACTGGTCTTCCATCTAAATACACCCATACCTCATCATGTGGTCTCTTTGTACAGGATGCCTTTATCCATATTTCTTTTCCCTTTCCTCAACTTCTTCCTGTAATTGTCTAATCTCATCCCATGTTTCTGGTACTGAGAAGTACATAAGTTGGCATCTGGTTTCACCCATTTCAATTTTTCTGTTTATGGCTACTGCATTTTTAGCACAGTATTTCGCCATTTGGTCAGCATAATTATTGCCAGCAGTCACATAGTCATTTCCTGACTGATGTGCAGCGCATTTTACAACTGCTATCTCTTTTTGCAATTGTAATGCTTCAAATAAATCTTTCACATTTTTGCTGTTTCTGATAGGAGATCCTGAGGAAGTCAGAAATCCCCTTTGCATCCAAAGCTGGCCAAAGTCATGCACAATCCCGAACCCATATTGGCTGTCAGTAAATATGGTTACTCCAATTTTTCCCCTTTTTACATGCCATTGTTAAGGCAACCAATTCAGCTACTTGTGCAGACTTGACCCCAGGTATACAGGATGCTTCAATTACCCCAGAAATTTTACAAACAGCATATGCAGCACTTAAACCTCCTTCTTGTGTCCTAAGGCAGGAGCTGTCTACAAATAACTCATGATCAACCTCTTTCAAAGGTGTCTCTCTTATGTCTGGGCGGGGCTTCGTGCATAACTCAGTCACGTCCAAGCAATCATGATCACTTTCATCTTTCACTTCCTCATCGTAGGGGTCTGGCAATAGAGTGGCTGGGTTCAGAATCGTACATCTTATTACAGTCACATTCTCAGCTCCCAAAATCACTCTTTCGTACTTTGTCAAAGGACTAGGGGTGAGGTGCTGTGTTCTTGTTCTTGTCAAAAGAATCTCTACTGAGTGTGGAACAAAGACTTTTACCGGATGTCCCATCACTATCGACTCACTTTGCTCCAGACTCAAACAAGTAGCAGCTACTGCTTTTAAGCAGCCAGGCAATGCTGAAGCTACTGGGTCCAATGTGGCTGAAAAATATGCCACTGGACGTCGACTCAATCCATGTCTCTGTTTTAAGACTGAAAGTGCACAATTTTCTCTTTCACAACAGAACAAAGCAAAGTCTTTTGAATAATCAGGCATGCCCAAAGCAGGAGCCTCAAACAAACAATTTCTTAGTCTCACAAATGCCTCTAGGCAGTCATCATTCCAAACAATTGGATCTTTTTCTCGTTTCCGGATCATCTGTATTAATGGTTTTGCTAACATAGAAAAACCATTAATCCATTGCCTACAATATCCAACCACTCCCAGAAACATTCTCATTTCTCTCTGAGTCTGTGGCAATTGCATTTCTTTGATTATTTTTATTCTTTCCGGTGTCACTTTTCTAACTCCTCTTTCTATTTTATGCCCTAAATATCTTACTTCTTGTCGACAGAACTGTAACTTTTCTGGAGACACCTTGTGTCCTCCTTCAGCCAAATGGTTCAGTAATGCAATTGTATCTGTGACACAATCTTCTCGTGTTTTTGATGCCACCAATAGGTCATCAATGTACTGAACCAGAACAGAATTTCCAGGCATGATCAACGATTCCAACCACTTTTTCAAAATCTGATTAAAAATTGAAGGACTCTCTGTGTACCCTTGAGGAACACAACACCATGCGTAAATACGATCTTCAAACTTAAACGTAAAAAGATACTGGCTGTCTGGGTGCAAAGGAATAGAAACGAACGCTTGGCATAAATCAATTACTGTAAACCATCCTGCATTCCACGGTATCTGATAAAGGATCACTGCTGGATTTGGCACAATTGGACAACAGGGAATTACAATTTTATTTATTTTCCATAGGTCTTGCACTATTCTGTACTTTCTGCTAGGCTTTTTCAGTCCCATTATTGGCGAATTACAGGGACTACCCATCACCTCTTTTAAAATACCTTGTTTAACCATTCGTTCAATTTCTGGAATAATTCCTGCTTTTACTTCTGGACTCATTTTGTACTGTCGGGTATTTGCAGTAGTGGCCCGTGGTGGGAGTGCTGCCGGGCGGTGACGTGGGGCGGGGGAGGGGCAGGGTGGGGGGTAGTAAAGTACGGAATACGGCCGTCTAGAGGTAAGTAGACATATAAATAAATAAAACTAATTTCATTGCGTGCACTGCATCGCCAACACTCGTTCTTCCAATGTCCAAGCTTTTGTCACGCATGACAAGGAAACTTCTTTTTCGCTTCTTCTCTGTCCATTCGCCCCTTAAATTTATTACCATTCGCTCCTTGATTATTCTGACTCTGTTCTTTCACTTGATTATTATTTTGGTCATTTGCTTTCTCTTCTTGCTGCTCTGCCAATTTTACTTGTGCCCACATCATTTTCTCCTTTAGCTTCCTACTCCTGGCCTCAATGTCATCTCCGCAATATTTCGCGTACTTTAGAATCTCATCCACTGTCTTGCTTTGCCAACACAACATGTGCTGCTGTATCATCTGACTGATTTCTGGTTTCAAGCCATATACAAACCGATACACAAAATGTCCCATATCTTTGTCACCAATATTCTCAAAACCACTATACTGCTTAAACACCTGCAATAACCGTTCATAGTACGCATGTACAGATTCATTTGGTTTCTGAGTTGTTCTATCTATTTTTACCCAATCTGTTTCTTTAGGAGGGATTTTCCCTTTCAAATACGTAATCACTTGGTGATACTTTTTCATCACCTCTTCCGAAGGTGCTCCTGTTTTTGCATCTCTAGGATACTCCTCATTAGGTCAATCAATTGTAATCTTACATTCTGTCCATAAATCAGCAGGTACCACTATATCAAATAGACCATCCAAGTCTTTCAATAACACCTTTGAAACCTTCACAAACCCCTCTACCTGTTTGTACCACTCAACTGGTTTTTCTCTCAGTTTTGGAAAATCATTTGTAAATGATAAAATATCTTGTCTACTCCAAGGAACATGAACATATCCACCTCCTGGAACCTCACTCATTGGACACAATTTTTCCACTTTGCTTGATTCTCTTACTGGAAATGCAGCTGCTGCTTCTCTCGCTTGCACTTCCTCTTTCTTTCTATCCATCTAATTCTCCATTTATCAATGTCTCCCCACCTTCGCAAAATGTTCATCAATTCTTTTATCTGTAGCCTTTTTCCCGAAGCATTTACACTTTCTAAATCTTTATCAGTAAAATACACTCGATAGGGTTTTTGTAACAACTTTGATTTCCCTATGTCTATTCCAATTTCTGAAGCAACTTCAGATAGTCTCTCATGAAATATTCTTGCTCTCCTAGTTATACTCTTACATAGAAACAAAAATTCCTCATCATTGTAAACATTTAATCTTTCTGTATCCACACATCCTGTCATCATCTCTCCCAATTCCACTTTCAATCTGCTGATATCTAAAATCTTTGGTGTTGGGTTCTCATTATCTCTTTCCTGAGCCCACCTTTCTATTTCTTCAGAGGTGACTACTGTTGCGCCTGCAGTTCCAGCCGGAACCAAAGGTCTTCTTTCTCTCAAATTCATAGGCGTAACTCTCTTTGGAGTTTCCGTATGAGGTTCCACAATAGGGAGATCCATTAATGAAATAACTGACTCACTTTCGCTAACCTGATCATCTGTGATTACTATCTCTTTTCTAGGACTACTTAATGGAACTGTCACAAGTTGTCGTTTCTGGCAAATCTTATTATCCCCATATAATGGGATTACTGGACTAATGGTTACTGGTACTGTTAAAGCTTCAGTATTTAAATTCAATTGACTTATCCTTTGAACTAGTTCTTCCCTAGTTTTATTCAAAGCTTCTCTTTCATTATCTTGCAACACTCTGTTGTATCATGTCTCATGTAAAATCTGTGGAGGTAATGGTATTCTCATTACTGGGGCACTTGGCACAACCTTACTAGCTGCTTCTTGATACGGTGGTGGATTTTTAATTAAAATATCCTCTAGTAACTCATCATCTGATTCACCATATCCTGTTGTGTTCAAATGTTTTGTTTTCTCCTTACACTTTCCTCCAGATTGTTCCTCAGCCATCAATACTGGATATAACCCTTCTGATACCATAGCTCTCCTCCACTGTTTCATCTGCCCTTCTCATGACTCATGCAAGTGTCTCGGAAAGAATCCTCTATATCTACCACCTCTGCATTTTTCTCGTTCATATGACTCAGTCTCCCATTCTTCCAAAGCCTCATATTGAGTTAACCTAGGTCTAGGTTCTAAATCATTCATTTTCAATCTTAAATTCTGAAGAATCCTCCCATTAAACGTACCATCCTTAGGAAATGCTAACACCCCATCATCCTTCGTGTACTCTATCCAGTTTTCCAACCACACGCAGGTATGATATCCTCTCTCCATCATCATAAAAGATGCTGGTGTCTTCGGTGGCGGAATAGGAATTCCCTCTCTGGTCAACACAGGCTTATCCTTTATAAAGAAATTCTTTATTTTCTTAAAAAATGACATCTTTCTTTTCTCTCCATACATTCTTGAGGATCGGTGTAGGAAATTGTATTCCGCAAACCCTTGAAATTTCCTTCCTGTACGTCTTGCACTTACTGTCAAATCAAAATCCCGCATACAATCTTCTCTTTACCAATTCTAGCGCTGCTTCTAACTGGCTATCCAATCAAATCAGGCTCACACTCGTGATCCACCCAATGCCAGCGCGGCCTTTTCCTGACGTCAGTTCTGCTCCTTACTACTGACCCCTCCTTTACACCCGCTGTGTCTACCAATCCCAGCGCGGCTCTCTGTGATGTCAGTCCAACTCTTGCGATTTCTCACCCCTCCTTTACAAAGCTCCTCCTGTCACACGCCCGCTGTATATACCAATCCCAGCGCGGCTCTCCGTGACGTCAGTACAACTCCGGCAACTGACCCTCCCTTTACAAGGTAATACGAAACTTTATTTCTCGAAATTCTCTTTAAATTTCCTTGTTAATAACGACGTAAAAACATTCGCTACTCTGTCTGTTCCACTAAATCAAAGGATAGTTTATTTCTTTTCACTGCGAGTAAAACCATCCGCTTACTCTTCACCTAAGCTCCAGAGAACCTGCTACTCCTCCGGTGTCACCCGTTAGGGAGATTTGAGACCGATTTTTCACTACCGAACTCCTTTTGCTGTCAATCTAGCTTAGAAGAACCTACTACTCCTTCAGGGTTACCCTTACTAGGTGATATAACGCCTAAAGTTTCACTAGCGAACTCCTTGCTATCAATCACTCTCACTTTTACACAGAAAATAGTCCCTACTTTAACACTGCTAGCTTTTCCTAGTTCCTCAGTGTTATTCCAACAGACGAGTAACATCACTGCAGTGTGGTTTCTATTGCCACCCGCTATTCATTCCCCGGGAATTTTCCAGACGACATAAAAAAACAGGACGCTAACTCTTTTTGTTAAAACATAAATCAAAAATCAATAATCTATACTTATCACCAAACTAGTCACTAACAACCATCCTCTGCTACCAGAAAACTGATCCAGCGGCGTACTAGCAACATATACTCCACTACCATATACTCACCTGGGCCCATACAACTCGCTTCCACTAAACACCAAGTAGACCGCTGGAACATTTAGTTTTAATGATTTTCATACCTCAAAATCTAGTTATTTCTTCTCTAACTAAACCTTTCACTGATCAAATAGTTCTTTCCTCTGGTCAATGGACCATTAGGTGGAACTAGTTGATGGTGATAATTAACATAATTTGATAAAAACATTTCTTGATTTAAAATAATCACAGACTCAGTAAATTTAAAAAATCTTTATCTAAATTAGTTGGTTGTGAACCATCTCAAAACGTTTCAGTACAAACACCCTCATTCGCAAGAGTGCCAATTCAATCAAGTTTAAATAGGCATTAACAATTCAGATCCACACAATAACTATGCTCAGAAAGAAGAGGATAGAGAGAGAAGAGCATTTATCAAGACGATTAATTTATAATTACCAAGTATGGTGTGAAGACCAACCTCCTGGCCAAAGGGCTGGTAAGGGTCCCCAGGACAGATCAGGAGACAAAGGCATCAGGGCAGGAATCAGGACAGGATACTTCACCTCTGTAGATACCGACGACTGCGTCGCACCCCTCTCTGACACTCTCTTCCTCCTCGTGGTTCTTCCACGATCTTCTTTCTAACCCACCCAAAGTAAGTTGATGGTTCTGCATTCGATTTCTTCATCAGCATTTCAGAGCATCAGCACCACCCCCAGCACCGACAGCATCCCAAGCTCCGAATTGTTTCTGCTGCTTCCGCTCCCAACAAACTTAGCTAACTAACTAACTAAACTACTTCAATTATACCTTTCTATTACCATGTACCACCCATTAATGTTTCAATTTTACAGAATACTAACTTCTGATTGGACAGGCGAGGGGGATGATCATCACACCATGCTTATATTTCACTTATTTCTTTAAACCATTGTTTCAAAACTCCTCCCCTCAAACTTTTATTCCGCCCTTCCTTTCCCATACATCTTTAAACTTTATTAATACAAATGTAGCGATTTCTTGAATAAAGTTCCTTCATATGAACTCTTCACCTTCATGTTCCCAGGGCACATCTTCACCGACCTTGGACGCGTGACAAGTCCTTAGTCATCTTTTCGAACTTCCACACCAGGGCGCATGCGTCGCGCAACGTCAGTCTGCTCGACTCAGACAAATTTGACAGGCCCAAATACGCACTAATAATAAAGTCAAAAGGAAGAATGTTATTCTAAAAAATAAATGATTTCACTGTATACCACCAACCTCTACTCTAGCCCATACCATTTATTATTTCCCTTTCTGCATTTGCGTTAGTATAAAACTTATTTTCTAATTTCTGCATGCAGGTGCCATGCATGTGAGTTTTCAAGTGGCCATTTTATAGTTCTTTGCGCAAGCGCCAGAATTTCCCTCCAAGTGTCAGTACGTCATACTACGTAGATGTAGTAGACGCATGTGCAGTAAAGATCCCGTGTTAGAATGCATCTTAGTCCTACGTTCATGTAATTGCAGTTAGTAAACACATAGGCAAGCTTCATTTTCTCCCGCATGTAAAGGAAATGCGTATTATTAATCACAAAACACGTTGTTAGTAATTCGTTAGCGAGTTAAACAAGAGGATTGCTTCCGAGCAAGTCTCATGTACGAGTCCTTGCTCCATCAGGGTGACTTCAAAGCAGCTCCTTGAAGTGCACAGCCCCATTTTCATCCCAGCCCTGTCTGTCAGGCTATCTGTGGGGTTGGGGGTAATCATCCCTTTGTGTTAAACACAGGACACGGCCTAGTCATATGTAAGTGTCGGGTCCCACTCCCCCCCTGCCCAGGAAGGCTATCAGAATGCAGATGAGTCCTCTATCACACCCATCCTTCCTTTGTTTGTGGCTATCTAGAGGGAATGCCAAAGTATAGCTTTCTGCCAGCCAAACATGTATTGGAGATAGGATGTAAGGCACATAGAGCAGTAATAGCAGAGAAATGTCAACTTTCTAAAATTGGCATTTCTAAAATAGTAATGTTAAATCCGACTTTACCATTAAGAACAATTTATCATTACCTTTCCAAAGATATGAAACATGATGCAGCTACTCCTTTCTAATCAGGAATTACAGTTTTAAAGTGTTTTAAGGAATTCCCAATGCTAGCCTCTGAGAGGAGTAGGCCTCACAGTATGTAGTAGTTTGTCACTACCAGGACATGTAAAACATAAAGTGGCAGAAAGCTGCACGCACATGCCCTGCAGTGGCACGCCTGAGACAGGTTTGAAAGGCTACTTGTGTGGATGGCACATTCAGTGCTGCAGGACCACTAGTAGCATTTTGATTACATGTCTTGGGTCTATGCTATACCACTTTACAAAGGATATACAGGTAACCTAAATATGCCAATCAGGTATACACCAATGTCACCATGTTTAGGAGAGAGGCACATGCACTTTAGCACTGTTTAGCAGTGGTAAAATGCTTACAGTCCTAAGGCCAACAAAAAGATACAGCGCAAAGTAGAGTTAAGTAGGCAAAAAGTTGGGGGAAGACACCCTAAGGATGACAGGTCTAACAAAATCATAAACAAGTAGTTTCAAACTGACTATTTTCAAATGCATTCTTATCATACCTTTTTTCAGGGGGCGTGTGTACTGTCTATTTGGACAAAACTGATAAGTGAGATAGCCACTTTTGGTGTGAGTAGGTATGACTCACTCTTGTAATACACATATCTTACTCCTGCAAGTCAGTAGTAAGACAAGAATGGTCCACAAGTAGGTCACAGCATGTTCTATTAGAAACATGTTGATTAATACTGCCCCAGATGCTCCTTTATGTAGAAAAAAGAACACTGATATTAGGTTGCTTATGAAAATATTTTTTTTATCTTACTTAAATTGTCCCACTGAGACAACAATAATCATGATTGTAAATCTCAGACATTTTCATCCTATATTTTCTATGTAATTCTGTGAAATATTCTTTTAGATTATCACAGTGCAAATGATATATTCCGGTGAAGCACTTGTCCCATTTAGTCAACAAAAAAAACATCTTCTTGGGCTGTATTCCTCTGCACTTTTTCTTGATAGGCTACCACTTTCAAAGTTTAGTTTGCTTAGCACTATACATTGCAAGCTCACTGTAGACATTTTAAAGACTATTTGGCAAGGTCTTTGCTGGACAAGGTACCTGTTGGAAATTGGATTACTGAACTGAGCGAGGTGAAACTCTTCTCAAGCAGTAGCCACAATTTCTCTCAGGGTGAAGTCACAAGACAACCCCAAGTTAACCTTTCCTTCACCCTCTGGTAGCTTGACACAAAGCAGTCAGGCTTAACTTAGAGGCAATGTGTAAAGTATTTATACAGAACTACAAAAAGTAAAAAGTGAAACACAACAAAAAAAACACCAATTTAGAAATATAGTGTAAAATGTAATAAACTATTTGACACCCAAACAACAAAAATCCAAATCAGTAACAGAGATATGCAATTTTAAGGATTTAAATGGAAATAGTGCCTAAAAGCACAAAGCACCTACTGTTGTCATCTAGTTGCTCCGAACCAGGACAAAGTCACAATTTTAGGCCTTCAGCAATGGAGCATGGGCCGGATACAGGGACCTAAGTTACCTTAAATCCTGGTTTGCGAAGCGTTGTGAGATCCAGCATTGAGGATGCGCCGTACAGCGATAATTCAGAGGAGCCGTTGGCGAGGGGCTTGCAATGCAAAGTCCTGCTTCTCAGATGCGTCACACCAGCGGTTCAGAAAAAGCTGCAGGATTATGATGCACAGTCCTACGTCATCATTGAGGATACCGTCGAAAAGTGGCTTGCGATGTGAAGGCCTGCATTGAAGATGTATCGCACAGTTGGCAGTATAGAAGAGGAGCTGCAATGTGATGCATTGCGCTGCATTGGTTCTGCTCAAAGAGCACTTGCAGGCCCACTTCTAAGGGACCAGGACAGGGGTGGCACCACTTGGAGGACAGGCAAACTGAGTCTAAGTGCTGGGTTCAAGGTGGTTGGAGCCTTTTCTGCTCCTGAGGTTCTGAATGGGAGGCCAGCCAACTAGCACTTGGAGTAACTCTGGTGGTCCTGGGATCTAAATGCAGTCCATTCCTTTCACTCAGGCAGTAGGACAGCAAGGCAACAGAGTAACACCTTCTTGCAGAGCAGCACAGCAGTCCTTTGAGTCTTCTACAGGTCCAGAGGTGCATTAAAGAGTTGGGTCTGATTTATACCCGATGCCAACTTTGGTTTTGGAGGTTTCCTCCCCAGAGGTGTTTTGAATTTCCTGCACTTCTGCCCTGGCAACAGTTTGTCTGGGGTCACAATATACTAGTGCCCAACCCTTTCTGAATGTGCTCAGGGAAAGCCTTTGGATGTGCAAATGTGGTTGGTGACAACTTATTTGACTCATCAAGTCATCCCCTCCCCACTTGAACCAGAGCACGGCTGACTCAATAACTGCCATTCCCTGCCCCATTAAGAGGAATGACAAGGGAGTTAAATCACATCTTAGGGTTCATAGCTGGAACATAGCAGGACTGAGAAACAAAAGAAATGATCCCAGGTGGTCTGATATTCTGAGGGAGTATGATGTGGTGGGCTTACAAGAAACATGGGAAAGGGAAAACAACTATTGGGTGGATGAGTATAAGAGCTACTGGGTACCCGTACGGCCCTCCCCAGCAGGTAGAGCAAATGGGGGTTTAATAACTTTAATTTCCCTTAACCTCTCAGGCACTCATTGCATATTGGACTCTGGCTCCTGTAACTGTTTAGTGATTGAAATAACGCCTGTCCAGGGAGCCAAAATAACTAATTGTTAATTTTTATAACTCTTTTGAAAGTACTTTTATGAATGAACATTTATGTAATTTAAAATGTTTTTTAGACTCATATAGGGAGAAGCAATCCACTTTTTATTCGATAATAATCTTAAGCGATTTTAATATACATTTATGCACAATGAATTGTCATGTCACTGATATTTTAGGCCCCGAAAACTGTTCTAGCCTGCATTTTGAGCACACACAGCAAGGAGGGTACCTCGAGGACCTTTTGGCTGAATCTGATTTATTACAACCAAGTGTAAACCTAGGAGAGTCCAGGATCCCCACTTTTAAGGGGAGAGGCTTGATTTCCACAATTGACTATATCTTCATTACCCCAGGCCTGTTAACTCAGGTGGTATCCTACAACACACTGTGGTCACATTTTAGCGATCATAATCCTATATACCTTATATTGGGTGGGGGTACGGGAGTAGTTGGAAAATCTGGGGAGGCCACCACTAGTAAGTGCCTAAAGGTAAAAGACCAGGGCCGCAGGCTGAAATGGATCAAGGTAGTCCCGGACCTTTTTCTCAATGATCTATGTGAAATTTCAAGAGAGGATATTGGTCTTAATCTTGATCATACTAAGATGGGGGTAGAAATCCTTACAGCCTTTGAAAGAATCTGCAAACAGGTGGCTAGAGGTCTCACATACCCAAGGAGGAATTGTAAGGAAAGAGGTGAGAGGTAGTTTGATCATAAATGTACTGAAGCCCACCAAAAGCTTTTTAATGCCCAAGAGCAAGTAGCCCAAGATAAACCCCAAATAGCTGTTCTTAGAAAGACATATAAGATTGTGATAGAAAATCGTAAAGCCGAAATCAAACAAGAAGCCTGGAATCATTTACTCTCTGTGGACGTTCTTAAGAACAGTGCTAGGTTCTGGGAGATAGTAAATAAACCTTTTTTTTACTGGAATCAGCAACTCCCCGCTGGAATGTAACATACTTGCGGATCAATGGTTCACTCATTTTAAACATACATATGATGATCAGGAAGATGCGGGAACCCCATGTCCCCCCATATCGAATACGGGCATATGCAGTCTGGTCTTTAACGAAGAAGAAGTTGGTGTGGCAATAATGCAGATGACTAGTAATAAAGCTCCCGGTCCGGATGGCGTTCCGGCAGACCTTTATAAGCGGAACGTGGCACTTTGGTCTAAAATTTTAACTCATGTTTTTAATGTGGCAAGTCAGCATGGTTTCCCGAGGTCTTGGCCCCAATCTATTAATATACCTGTTTTTAAGTAGGGGCAGAGAGAAGATTTGCGATGTTACAGGCCCATATCATTGATTCATTCCACTGTGAAAGTGTTGGGGAGAGTGATCCTTAGTAAATTAACAGAATGGCTAGAAGAGAGTCGTGTACTATCAAATCTGCAGTATGGTTTCAGGAAGGGTAGGAGTACAACGGACCAGTGTTTAAATCTGCAGCTGTTAGTTTGGAAATACACAGCTGCTAAGACAGGGACACTACATCTGGCCTTTATGGACCTGTCCTCGGCCGTTGACGGAGTTAACAGATTGAAATTATGGCTTTTATTAGTCAAAATGGGAATGGACCGTTGTATAGTACATTTTCTGTCTGATTTGCACAGGGACCTCTCTGCCATGGTGAGATACGACCAGAGGGGTAATCACACCGAGCATATTCGCATTGGAAGAGGAGTCAGACAGGGCTGTATTCTAGCTCCCTTTCTTTTTACTCAATATATAAATAATCTTGACTCCTCTCTGTGTACTGCCTGCAAAGATATCCCTCGAACGGAGGATCGGTTAATCCCCACTCTTTTATATGCAGATGATGCGGTTTTACTAGTGCGTACAGCGGTGGGGCTCCAGAGTCTCCTGGATTCCTTTGCGGTTTTTATGAGATCCTTGGATTTAAGTGTTAACTGTTCCAAATCCCATACTATGACTATGGGCCTTAGACCGAAAAAGCTAAAAACGTATTTCTGCGAAGGGATCGAAATAACAAGGGTGACAACATTCACATACTTAGGGGTATTGTTTGACGAGAGGGGCTCATGAGTACCGCAAAAGAAAGCAAAAAGGCATGCCATGTCAAGATCAACGGTAGCGGTCCTTGGCTTTGCACGCAGGCTTGGAGCTAAGCCAATTGAAGCCATGCTCACTATTTACAGAGCTAAATGCATTGCCATCTCGAATTTTGGGTCTGAAATCTGGAGCTACACGGAGGTTGATGAACTATAAATAGTGGAAAACAAGTTTCTTAGAAATCTGCTCTCGGTCCCGCAATCCTCTCCCTCTTATATTATTGTTCAAGAACTAGGTATAGGCTTTGTGTCCGACCTGATAGGATTGCCACCACTCACGAACTGGATAACGATCTGGATTAATCCAGAACTAGTGGTGAACCGTGAGATTGCTTGAGATTGCTTATCCCTGGACAGAGCAAGTAGCATCCCATGGTTAGGGTATGTGAAGAATTTAACAAAGAAACTAGGGCGCCCCGATCTCTTTGAGTCTCCAGACAACCTTAGGAAAGAGGACTTACCTTGGGTTAAAAAACATTTTTTAAATATGATGCATACTGAGAGAGAGGCTAAAGAGCTAATGAAACCCATGGACGAGCCTATCTTTTGCTTAAAACAGCTCCAGCGATAGAACCTTATCTAAATATTGTAACAAAGCCTTATCACTGCTTTCTTTTAACCAGAATTAGATTCAATCGTTTGCACAGAATATTGGCTGAACCTCAGGGTTGGAGAAAGGTGAAAGATCTGGGCGCTTGTTCGTGTGATAATTTTTCTACCCAATACACCTTGTACTTTATTATGTTCTGCGACCACTTCCATGATATTCGTAAATATTTTTAGTGCCATTATATAAGGATTTATTCAGGTAAGGCCTGCATTAGTTTACCTATAGATGCTGTACAAGATGAAAATTGCTTGCATGACCCAAAAAGCCCTTCAATATACCGCAGTACCTAGCTGACAAACTGGAACTGTTCGATGGTGGCAGATCATCTAGAAGAACCAGCACCTTACTGTTGAAACCTCAAAAATTTCGAAAAAAGAAAACCTCCACCCGAGCCTTCTCCGGATTAGACCCTAGAATCTGGAACTCCCTGTCCCCTGAAATCAGACTGATCCCTTAAATCACTTCATTAAAAAAAGAAGTCAAACTGCTTTTAATGAACAAATCTCTACCCATAACCCACAAACTCATTCTCTGGATACTGATCTGATGCCGTTCTCCAACCAGGGATTGCCCGCCGTCTGAGTACTGGTTTATAACTCACTGTGCCACTCCTGATTTGCAATGGACATTGTCAGCGTTTATGTTTCTTGGTTATCTATTTTCTATTAATTGAACTATCTGTAAAGCGCTCTGATACCCTTCTAGGGTCAAGTTCGCGCTATATAAAACTTTATAAATAAATAAATAAATGGGAGCGTTTTAATATTGGCAGTTTTTTAGTTGCAGCCGTTAGGGAAAGGAAAAGAAGGGCCACTATGTCATGTAATGTTGTAGTTCATGTAATACTGCGATGAGTTGTGTTTTATATTGGATGTCATTTTTACTGAAGATTACCTTCTTTATTAATTTTGTGAGGAAATGTTCTTTAGATTGAATGTCCTCTGTGCTTTAGAGAAATTGTTTAATGAATTTTTGTATATGCTTATATCAAAACAACCAATAGGCTGAGGACTGTTTTCTTGCTGAATTTTTATGGTGCCTAGGATTACCTCAATATGACCCTTGTATATGTTTTAATATTGTTGTATAAGATGTTTGTAGTGTACTTTTATTGTTTTTATTAACCGAATAAATTGGATATGACTGACTGACTCATCAAGTCAGAAATAGCACATCCTGCCAACACTTATGATCCCTTGTTTCACTGTCTGGGAGCAATATATTAAGACCAACTTCCAGCTATAGCTAGTCATGTGACCCAGGAAACAGGCTGCAGGAATCAAATGGTTAGGACAAGAAAAGTAGCATTTTCAGACTTGTGACTTAAAATCCCACTTCACCATTAAAGAATATTTTACATTACAGTTCTTTAGACACCAAACTTGATATTCCTACCTGCTCCCAATTGACAGTGATCACTTATTAAATGTAATATGTTAACCCAATGTTGTCCTATGAGAGAGGTATGCCTTGCAGAAGTGAAACATGAATTGGAGAGTTTTTCACTACCTGGACATGCACAAGTAAAAAGTACTTTTGACTACACTTTACCCTGCCTTATGGGCTGCTTGGAGCCTACCATAGGGGTGAATTATATGTATTAAAAAGGACAGTTTAGGCCTGGAAAAAGGACCTATTATGTCAGGTCAAAATGACAGTATAAACTACATGCACAGGCTACAATGGCAGGCCTGAGATATGTTTAAAGGGCTACTTAAATGGGTGGCACGATAAGTGTTGCAGGCCTGCTAGCAGCATTTAATTTACAGGCGCTGGTACATGTAGTACCACTTTAGTAGAGACTCATAAGTAAATTAAATGTGCCAATAGAGTGTAAGCCAATTTTGCCATTTTTAAAGACAAGAGCACACGCACTTTCTCACTAGGTTAGCAGTGGGAAAGTGCACAGAATCCCATGGCCAACAAAACGAGTTCATTAAAAATGGAGGAGTAGCACATAAAGTTTAGTGGCAGACAAAGCTAAGACTGACAGGTCTTATAGTACCATTTCAAGAAATGAGTTCAGACAGATAATAAATATAAGAGACCGTAGCACTGCATGAGGATCCTATCGAATTTATTCTGGAAAATATTCCAATCGATCCTAGGCAAAATAAGTAGACAATGTTTTAATTTCCTAATAAAAGCAATCTATGTGAAAGAACAAAGCAAAAGTTGCACTGATGATGGGAAATATCCACTAATGACCAAAAAAAGAAAGTTAAAGTTTAAAAAAGAAATTCTACCAACATAAAAGACAAACCAGAACCATTCAAGCAAGCCAGTAAATTCACAAGGTAGATGCATGCTTTTGAGATTTGGTGGTAAAAAGTAAACAATTAATTGGACAAATGAGTATCAGCAACAATTTGTCAATTTAAAAAATGAACTGAAAACTGCTCCCAGTTTGCACACTTATATGTCAGGAGAGGAAACATTTATTGTTAAAGTTGTTAGTTCCAAGGGTCTGGGGGCGCTTTTGAAACAGTGGAAGAATCAGAGAATGGTTGACTGCATGTGCATCAAGATGCTTCCGTGGGGCAAATAAGTAGACAATGTTTTAATTTCCTAATAAAAGCAATCTATGTGAAAGAACAAAGCAAAAGTTGCACTGATGATGGGAAATATCCACTAATGACCAAAAAAAGAAAGTTAAAGTTTAAAAAGAAATTCTACCAACATAAAAGACAAACCAGAACCATTCAAGCAAGCCAGTAAATTCACAAGGTAGATGCATGCTTTTGAGATTTGGTGGTAAAAAGTAAACAATTAATTGGACAAATGAGTATCAGCAACAATTTGTCAATTTAAAAAATGAACTGAAAACTGCTCCCAGTTTGCACACTTATATGTCAGGAGAGGAAACATTTATTGTTAAAGTTGTTAGTTCCAAGGGTCTGGGGGCGCTTTTGAAACAGTGGAAGAATCAGAGAATGGTTGACTGCATGTGCATCAAGATGCTTCCGTGGGGCTGAATTAAATTATGCAGTTAAAGAGAGGAAAGCTCTGGCCCTTTTCTGGGCATTGAACAAGTATCGAAATTTTGTTTGGGAAACAGGTTCAGCCTTTGCATGGAGCATAAACCATTGAAAGAGATTTTTTTTTAAAAGGGTTAGATTTCATATCATTACGTATACGACAATGGGTGATTGCATTGCAAGATTTTGAATTTCATTTGGAACAAATACCTGGTGTCAATAATATATCAGCGGATTGTTTGTCGAGACTGGTGTCCTTGCATGAGCAAGATGAGCAAATTGAAGAAGAAATGGATGACAGTGTAAATGTTTGTGAAGTTACTCTAGGTGTATTGACTGAAGGGAAGTGGAAAGAAGAGCTAGAAAGAGATAATGAGTTGATGGGAATAATGCAGGCAATTCATGAGGGAAACTGCAATAAGTTAACTAAACAGTGGATCTCCATAAAATATGAGTTGATAGTGGATAGAGGTTTGCTGTTGAGTGGAACAAGATTGATTCCTCCGTTGGCCTTAAGGAAAGGTATTATTTCGGAGGTGCATCAATGTCATTTAGGAATTGTAAAAACTAAAGAGCGTTTAAGGGAAATGTTTTCGTGGCCAGGTTTGGATCTACATGTTGAGTGAGAAGTAGAGACTGTATGGACTGTAGTTACAGTGACAAGATACTAACTGCATGTCAAATGCCTTTAGTGTGCAATAATTTACCAACTTGTCCTTGGCAGGAAGTGGCCATTGATATAGTGGGTCCATTAAGAGGAGAGCAAAGTACTCCTTACCTCATTGTGTTAATGGATCTTTACTCCAGGAGGGTGGAGATCATGGGTGTACATGAGGTAACCTCCAGTGTGGTAATTGGATTTTTCAGAGAGATATTCAAATGGGAGAGTTATCCTGTTTCTCTTTGATTTGACTACGGCCCTCAGTTTGTCTCGAAAACCATTGAAGAGTTCTTAAAAAATTGTTGGATAATACATAAAAAATGCTCAATTTATCATCCTGAGACAAATGGAGCTTTGGAGAGATTCAACAAAGTCATCAAAGAGAACATTCAGTTGTCTAGAGTGAATAGCCTTGATTGGAAGGAGGAGTTGCAGAAATGTATAACTGTGCATAGAATGACTCCACATTCTTCAACAGGGAGGTCGTCCTTTGAATTGTTTAAAGTAAGGGCTCCCAACCCTGTTTTGTGTCTAGGGTGGCTGGATTGGAACAAAGGTTTAAAGAGTAATAAAGTAGAAACTTGGAAAGCACAAGAATTAAGTTTGCAGAGAAAAAGAAAATAATATTTTGATAATAGAAATGCAGTGAAAGAAGAGACAGTGAAGGTAGGAGACTGGGTGAGAATAAGAGGACCTGTAGGGTGCATGCTTTAGTCAAAATAGACCAAACCTGTTTGTGTGATCAAATGTTTCCATAACGCTGTTAAGACAAAAGATGGTAGGGTGTGGAACAAGAGACGAGTAGTGAAGTTTGACAGGGATATGAAAATGGAAGGGAAAAGTATGGAGGAAGAAAAGAGACAGAGAGAAGATGTTGATGTGAGACAAGAGGAGAAAGTAAAGCATAGCGAACAGTTCTCCTCAAAGGAGAGAATGCTTGACAAAAGGAGAAGTTGTTGTGAACATAGAAGTCCTAACTATTTAAAAGAGTATGTTTGGTGAATTAAGTTTATTCAAAATATCAGGGGCTCTTATTCTGTGGATGTTGGGGTAAAATGTATTTGGTATTAGGTTGTACAGTGGATAGCATAGTATTAAAGTTATACAAGGGATAATAACTGTAGTTATGATCAAGCATGCCACATTCTTGGCTATGAACAGTAATATTGTAACTGATGCTTGTTGATGGCTTTTAACTATTGTTAGCAAGTTGTTATAATGCATTTTATTCTAAGCTCGAACATGTTTTATTTATGTTTTAATCAAAAGGGGGAGAAGTATGGCATCCTGTTCCAGGCACATTGTATGAGCCATGGAACATGGAGTGTGGAATAAAGAATGGAGAATGTTCTACTCACCTGAGAGCTGGGTGGCGGTTGCTCCAGTAGTTCTCAATGGGTGAGGTGCTTATTAACCACCTCTTGGTCTTACCTACTCTTAATGAAGTCTTGGGTCCAGTTACTTCAACATAATATGCATGCTTATAACTTTTAAAGTGCATGAACAACATGAAAACTGTGGGCCACCAGATAACCTAAGAAAGCCGCAATAAATGGGAAGTCAAGACAGTTTGTATCTAGTGCATTGATTATTAACTGATAACATTCAGCAAACTAAGGCTTCCACTTCCTCTTCATAGTTCATATTTTATGGGGATGAGTATTGTCTGTGAATCAAGCACCATTAGCTCTTTAGATTATGTTCCTCTCTTCCTCCATGACATGAAGACATAAATGTCTCACCTTTCAGAAATCCTGTACGTAATACCAAAGCAATATCACAGCTGTCAAAGACTGAACAGAACAGATAGAGAAGCAACCTAGGAATGTTATGTGGAAAATGGGAATCTAGAATAATTATCAAATATTAAGATCATTATTACTTCATCCATCTTGCAGATTGCAAATCTTACTTTTGGGAGCTGTGCACAAGCTGACTGCATGCCTTCAAGATTCAATGTAGAAAACCTACCTTCCTGCATGGTCACCGCAAAAGTTTTTGTTTTTTTGGACCCAACTCATTCTGGAATTAGGACTGTGCATTCTATGACATTTTATTCAGTACCACAATGTGTGTGTTTTGCCTCTAAAATGTGATTGTTAACATTGTTTCCATACAGTTGGCGTATTTAGTTTTCCTGTAATGATATGGCAAATGACACAGAAAATGTACCAATGGCAAGGTAAATGTCATATGATGGCTCCTGTGCATGTTCACACCACCCACTAATATGGCAAATTCATATGGCTGCCAGGTACACTATTGTGTTCTGACTGGGCTGCAGTTTGAAAGCACAACAGCGAAACATGGAAAAATGCCTTTGCTGTGTAAGATATATTATATAAGTCAGCCCTTAAGAGTGCCTTGTTATCCCATAAAGTTGGATGCATAATATATAGAAAATGTATTATACAGCATATGGGAAATAGTATGCTGTCACAGTGAATAATCACCCAAAAACGATTTTCAATGCGTAATTATGGCTAGGTTTTCCTTCACATTCCTGAGAGTAAATATAATTCATTTCACCTAGGAAAAAGCTAGAAAAGTAAATGCAATTTATTTCCCACCATGTTTAAGAAATCTAATTCAATGATGAAAATAGATTTTTGAAAACGTTCAAAAATTTTACTTTTTGCTGCTTTAAAGAAAACTGTTCAAGAAGCAGTTTGCCTCTCAGTCACTCACTCCAGAGGCTCTAGACACATTCCTGACTGAGAGTTAATGAAACTGCTCGTGAAGGACAGTCGCTTTGACACTGCTCCCAGGGGACAACAGCTTGGCCTTTCAGCCCAGGAAGGCAAGGGTGCTGTAAACAACAGTACACCAAACAGGAACAGCCATCTTGTGGCAGGAAGTCACAAGCAAAAAATCCAGTATTAGCTTTTCTCCAATTTAATTAGTGATGCCAAATGGAACTTGCAGAAATTGCACCCAATAATTCTTAGGGCCATCCTAGACTCTCTGGCTCCAAACCAGCAGGAAGGAAAATACTTTTTGAACCTGACAGAGGTGATTTGCGGAATAGCTGTTGGAGAGCCCAACCCCCTTCAGACAGAAGTACTTCTTGATTTTTTTGCAGTAAACCAAAGAGGAAGTGCTCTAAAATTAGATGGACGTAGGATTAGAGAGCAGTCATGATTGGGTCTATGGAACTCTCTAATCATTGAGGAGTTCACAGGATTAGCCTACCACCTCACCACCTTCTCTTCATAACACTTCAGGACCTGAAAGGGCAACTTCTGAAGAAAGATGATCCTTCCTGAAAGCAGGAAGAAAGAAGACCTATGGACTTCAAACTCCTACTATTACCCAGGGATTGGAAATGCTCTTTAAGGGTCAAGTGGTTGGCCTTCTTTTGCTTGCTCCAAAGACTCAAAAACAGAAGGACACTTGACACCACAGGTTCAGCTGGCCATTGAGGAGATGACTCTACAGGAGCCTTGACTTGAGAGAGATTTGGTTCCAATGAGCCTGCCCTGAGGACTTCAGGAGTGACAAAAATGTATTTTCCCAGCAGTTAATGAAAATTAGGACTAAGTAATTTTTTCCATGTCCCTAGGAACGGACCGAGGAGCTAAGGTTTTTCTTAGGAGGTTGCAACCACAGCTAGCAAAACAAACTGCTTCAACAAGCTAAGAAATGTTTTTGCTGTGCTGAAAAGTGGTTCAGCTGGACCTTGTGGTAAAGGACTCTGGCCTTGTAGAGCCCTGCTCAGGTACACTTCCAGCCCTGCGCCGATGGTAAATTGTAGGAGCCAAAAAAATGATTACGAGCCTGATTAGGAGTTTAGAAGATATCCCTCCACTGTATTACAAGAGCCATTGGATATAATGTACTTGTAATATGATGGACAGGATATCTGTCATGTTTGTAACGAGTAACTCATCTGGCAAACTCTAACTCAGGCCCAAAGTAAGCCAGAAGGTAAAACCTTGAACTGAATGATGTGGCATATTTATCTGGGACAAAGAGATCTACAATGTAACGGCCATGACACAATTGTGGTTATCCCAGACAGTATGCTGGCCCAGGCACAATGGTTGCAATTTATGGTAAGATACTTATTTTTTATTTTTTTTATTTATAAAGTTTTATATAGCGCGAACATGACCCAAGAGGATATCAGAGCACTTTACATAACATCGTTCAGATACATTAGAAGGTATAGGGTATTATACATACATTTAATTAACAGGTAGACTGTGGTAGGTAAGATAACATATGTTGAGAACCAGTAACGTGAGACTTAAAGTCTTAGGATGTGAATTTGTTCATTAGAAGCATTTTCACTTCTTTTTTGAAGGAGGAGGAGGAAGGGATCCTGCGAACATCTGATGGTAATGAATTCCAAATCTTCGGTGCGATACCTGAGAAGGCTCTGCAGCCTGTTTCCTTTTTGTGGAATGATTGTGGTTTCAGTAGTAGTGAGCTAGCGCTTCGCGAATGTCTGCAACCTCCAGACAGCTCTAGCTTTTGTGCTAAGTAACTGGGGGTTTTGGTGTGAAGGGCTTTATGGGTCATGCAGGCGATCTTTAGGTGTATTCTTGCCTCGTATGGTAGCCAGTTCAATGCCTTTAAAGTCGGGGAAATGTGGTAGTTTCTTTTTGTTCCGGAGACCAGCCTGGCCGCAGTGTTAAGAGAGGCCCTCAGTGGGGCCAGCTTGTATTTGGGAAGTGCGCATAGAGTGGTGCTTCCGTAATCCAATCTTGGTAACACTAGGGCGTGTACCGCCATTTTTAAGTCAACCGGTGGGAGGAAGGGTTTAAGTTTCCCTAGGATATTCATCTGATGATTAGCTCCTTTGGTGTCGTTACTGATATGCGCCTGCATATTCAGGTGTTTGTCTAGGGTGATTCCCAATGATTTAGCAGAGTCAATGATGTGGGGAGAGCAGTTAAAGGTTTGTTGATGCTTCAGCCAGAGGTCTATTTTTGGTGTGTGGTTGGGGGGCGAGATGAGGAGGAATTCTGTTTTGTTGGTGTTGAGCATGAGGTGGTTGCCAGTGAGCCAATTTTGAGTGTTATGTAGAATGGCGTTGAGGGAGATGAACTCCTCAGGGGAGGAAATTTTCATATACAATTGTGTGTTGTCTGCATACATGTGATATAGAATGTTTGCAGAGTTCAGCACGTTTGCCAGGGGTTCCATGATTAGATTGAAAAGGATGGGTGAAAGTGCAGAGCCCTGTGGAACTCCTAGGGTGACCATGGAGGGTTGAGAGAGGGATTGCTTCATCTTGATTCTTTGGGTTCTGTTGTTTAGGAAAGAGGTAAACCATTGTAATACTGGACCAGATAAACCCATCCTTTGTTCCAGTAGGGACAATAGGTTTAACTGTGTCGAAAGCGGAGAATAAGTCAAGAAGTATCAAAAGACACGATTCATTGTGGTCTTTTACGGGCTAGCCTATTGTCGATAATTGCCACTATTGGGTTGTGCAATATGCCTAGAGTCAATCTGAATGCCCATTTTTCTCTGGCTCACCAGTAATTTTCATCAATTCTGTGACATTAAGGCAAAATGGTAAATGGATCTCTGCTGTAAATGAAAAGTCAGTAGCTTTCACAGTGAAAGAATTTAACCAATGTTTGATAATGAGACAATAGTTTTATTGCTGTTATTTATGAAACATAATTCAATTGCATTTTCAGAGAACATGAAACTGGTATTTTTGCACACAGTTTATTAGAGAGTCATTATTGGCCCAAATGTTAGGTTAGGATGAACATTATGATTTTAAGTACCACTGCTTCCGTAGTCTCATGTGATTGATTTTATATAGTCTCACAAGGTGATTCAACAGTTTCACTAGTAAGTCAATAGGTTTTTTTGTTGCAAAAATATGACCATTTGTTTGTGGTAGTGAGTGAAGATCGAATTCCAGTTTTGGATAATATGTCATTTTTGTGGTTTCGCATACCCTAATTGAGCCCCTCTTAAGGTGCTTGGATAAGGTCAGGGGGGAATTCATATTGGGAAAATATAATGAGAGAAGAGTTAGCTTGCAGTCATCTGTGGTGCACCCCTAAATTTCTCTTTCAGACCGTGTCATAGGCATGGTTTACCCAGCTGAATAGAATAGCACTCATGGGCTAACAGTTAAGGTCTCTGATTTCAAACCTGAATGTAAAGATTCATGTCCCACTCTCACTATGGTCATATGTATACATCATTGACAATTCACATTGTTTGATGGATCGCTTCAAGTGATAACCTTACATACTGCAAAAATATAACCACATTTTAGTAATGGAAGAAGAGCTATCTTGCAATCACCTATTGAGCACCCTTGAATTCTGTAGTGTATTGTTAGTTAGAGATGACAGGACCCTTTTGGTTCCTGACTCCGTAGACCAATGACGTAAGTGTGTGGGTGTGGGTGATGGAATCCCCCACACCCCACGACCGTGTTGTTACATCACAGTACCATTACAACGGAAGTCGTTCCAACCACTTGCTGTGGGGCGCTCTAAACTAAGGAGTAGTATAATTTACTATTCCAACACCTTCCCTACTGTTGCACACACTGGAGTTGGAATAGTAAATTATACAATTCCTAAGTCCAGCGCACCCCCGACAGCAAGTCGTTGTTATGACTTGCATTGTAATGGTACTGCGATGTAACAATGCGGTCGTTGTAACAACTGCGTTGTAAAAGCATGCGTTGTAAACGCATGCAATGTAAACCCCTATATTCGTTCTACGCACATCTGCACATCCACAAGGCCAAGTGACAACATCAGCTGAGGCAAGTAGAAACAGAACAACGTTGATCGTTATCAAGTTCTTCGTCTAAGAGTTTGTCATTGTCAAGCGACAGAGAGGAAGATGGATGTGCAATGTCAATGCTGACTGCTGGACAATGTGCACATATAGGATTAGCTTCTTGCAAGAAAGAATGAAGGTTGAAACTAGGTTGACAAGAAAGAGTGCAAAATTCATTTGGACACTGTTCCAAGATCACACTGACAGTAAATGAGTGCTCCTTACCGTTCATCAATAAACATCATGCCAGAGGAAAAGGTCAATGAACTGTCTGCAGTGCCCAGTTTAACCCCATCAAAAACCAAAGTGTATACATGGGCTGCTTCGATGCCACTGCAAACTCAAGGTTCAGTCATATCAACAGAGAAGCATAAAAAGACGAAAGTGCAAGCTCCATTTCATGTTTTGCCAGGCACTTCATTGAGCGCAAGTTTACTCACTTCCAGTACTGCTGCTGACATGGGGCTGATTTCTGTAAACTGCAATTTCAATGCCTATCATGAGATAGTGAATCAGTTTGCGTCCTTGTTTCATGGACCAGTATGACTTAAGATCCTGAAAGTGCAACTTCACATAAATGAGGACATCAGTCCTGTTCCTCAACATCATCGTCAAATTGCATTTCACTTACAAGAGGCTGTTGAGAAAGAACTTGAGACACTTTTAAAGTATGACATAATTGAGCGATCCACTGGTCCAACGCCATGGGTATAACCCATAGTGGTAGTGCCAAAAAAAGATAGTTGAGGAGCTGTGCAGATCTGTATTGATATGCGTTAAGCAAACAAGGTGATTTAAAGATAACAATCTCCAGGTCTGCTTATTGTTGACATGATTACGCAGTTGAATGGAGCTAAGGTCTTTTCCTATCTTGATTTGAACAAAGGGTATTATCAGCTCAAACTGGATGAGAACTGCAGGTAGATTACTACCTTTTTGACTCATCTTGGTTTGTGTTGATATAAAAGGCTACGTTTCGTAGTGTCATCAGCTGCAAATCTTTTTCAGGACGCCATTCTTTGTATAATACAGCCAGTCACAAATGCTTTCAGTTACAGTGATGTCATACTAGTTTTTGGGGCCACAAAAAAGGAACATGATAAAGGTCTAAGAAAAGTGTGTTGCATACTTGCTGATGCAGGTCTCACTTTGAATGCAGAAACGTTTGAGTTTCATAAAGCCAAACTTAAGTTGTTTTGTCACATCTTTTCTGAAGGGGAATGAATCTGGATCCAAATAAAGTACAGGCCTTGTCAGCCACTTCTCCTCCACAAGATGTATCTATGCTGTGATCCTTTCTTCTTATAGCCAGTTACTGTTCCAGGTATATATGTGACTTTGCCACTGTAAGTGCCCCATTGAGAAACTTAACAAAATGAAATATCCCATTTCAATGGTCAAGTGAATTTGAAGAAAGCTTCAAGAAAATAAAGCATGCAATTGAGAATGCAACTGAAATGGCATACTTTGATCCCAAATTGCAGATGGAGGTTGTTGTTGATGCCAGCCCCATGTGATTGGGTGCCATTTTTGCCCAGCACACTGTACACCCCAATGGCCCAAGACACATTGTGGCTTATGCTAACAGAAGTTTGTCAATGGCAGAATGTGGCTATTCACAACCAGAAAAAGAAAGCCTATCTGTGGTGTGGCAAACACAACAGGATGATGGACGGAGTGCTGAAACTTTTCAACCACTCACCCCCAGGCAATAGATCGGGGTTGAATCCATTGTTCTTTTGCTCACTATGTAAAGTGGGCTTGTGCTACCATATGAAAAGCATCACACAATTTTCACTGACCCCCAAGCCTTGCTCACCATCATCGGTGATCCTACCACCAAGATGCCCCCTCGCATTGAGAAGTGTGAGTTGCAATTGCAGGAGTATGGTTATATGATTGTGCATTGTCCAGGAAAAGATCAAAACCCTGCTGACTACTTCTTACATGTGCCAATGCAGTATCATGGCACTACTTCTAAAGCGGCTGATGCTTATGCTAACTTCATTGTAGAATCCAGTACCACTGCCACCATATCTGTAGAACAAATCATTGCTGCCATGAGTTTTGCCACAGATTTTCTAATACTCAAAGACTTTACACACCAGCCTTGACAAAAACATACTTGACCACGTCAAGATGACCTTGAGTACCAAAAATTCAAAAATGTGTGAGAAGAACTTTCAGTTACCCCAGAAGGCATTGTCTTATGAGGGCTAATAAATGTCATACCTGAGAATCTGAGACAAGTTATTGAACTGGCCCATGAGGGACACCGTAGAGTTGTTGCTACAAAATGGGCTTAACGGACTGAGTGTGGTTCCCTCATCGTGATGGAAGAGTTGAAAAAGAGTTAAAGGCCTAGCATTTGTGCAACTCTTTGTCATCTAAGACAACCCCACATCCGTTAAACATGTCTGTTCTCCCAAAGCATGCAAGGGAGAAGATTGAAATTGATTTCTTAGGACCCCTTAACAGTGGACCTCATCTACCAGTAATTGTTGACGAATATTCCCATTTTCCCCTTGTGAAAGATCTGTCATCAACTACTCATGACAAAGACATTGAGAGACTAAAAAGTATTTTTGCAACATAGGGTGTTCCTTTGATTTTGAAATCTGACAATGGACCACCTTTCAATAGTCGAGAATTTAAAGATTTTCTCATTCCCATAAATGTCAAGCATCAGAAAAGCACACCTCTCTGGCCAAAGTCAAATTGTGTGATTGTGAGATTTATGAGCACCCTCAAGAAGACAGTTGAGCGTGTTGCACTGGAAAAGCTTGAACTCAAATCAGCTCTTCAGTCTACTCTTTGGGCATACAGATCAACTCTGCATACTACCACAGGTGAGTGCACTGCCACCTTAATGTTTGGGAGAGCCATAAGAACCACGTTGCCACAGTGGACCACTGAGAGATCTATTGACATTGATAAACTTTAAACAATTGATTTGTCTCACAAACGCAAATTGTGTTCAACAGAGGAGACCAAGTGATTGTTAGACAGAAACGGAAACGCAAGTCTGACGCATCTTTTGATGTTGACCCACTGAGGGTTGTGACCAGTAAAGGACACATGGTGACTGCTCACCGTCCTTGCGAGTCCATTATGTGAGATTCTTGTTTTTCAAACACTTGCCTCGACCTTTAGCAACTCCAGATGCCAGGAGTGAGTCTGAGGACCCAATGACTGCACTGATGTCTCTGTCACCAATGCCAGTAATGGACACCTTGCCTGTATCTCTGCAGCCTCATATGACCAGATCAGGGTGATTGATTGGAGCACCAAAGCGACTTCTTGAAGAGTTGTAATGTAGATATATATATTATTGGTACTTTCTTTTTAACAAAGGGGGATATGTAGTGTCTTGTGAGTTAGAGATGACAGGACCCTTTTGGTTCCTGACGGACTCTATAGACCAATGAAGTTCAGTTAATAGTTACACACTGAGGAATAAAGAGGAGTAAGACCAAGCTCTGTGTGTGACGTGCCCATTTGCATTTTACCACTTTTGGAATGAGTGTTACAGGAATGTTTTCAGTCAGCTATATGCAACATCACTCTTGGTTAATATCTCTGATTCTTAGCGTGAAGGTTAAGGGCTCAAGATCTGTTGTCAAAATGGCCATTTGTTGCCTTGGTGTTAATTTCAATCATATTTCAAAATTGAATAAACAAATAAGAAATATAACAATAATTTTCATGCTTTTTTGTTATTGGTAGAAGAGTAGGATTACGAAAAATTATTTTAATAATGAGCAAATATTTGTGGTGGCATTGTCCCAGGCAATATTCTGAGAAATATACAGTGCTCTAAACAATAAAACTAGCAGAAGAGTGCAAAGTACACACAGAAGAATGAAACCCAGAGAATGAACAAAGCCCCAACTGGCAATGTCAAATCAAGACACTACGCACTAGAATCCTGAATTGCAGAAGGGAAGATCATTTTGCCCAGATGAGCAGGGCCACTAAAGCAAGGCACCAACAATAGCTTCTCACTAGAAGCAAAACATGAAATAAGGAAGCTAAAGGTAGCAGTACAAACCCACAGTCAACAACACTGGGAAAGAGAGGTGTGGGAAGGGATCAAATTGCAGCAGCATGATTAGCTTCCAGCAAAGCAATCATGCCCCAAACCAAGCTATAACATGAGCACAGGTAAAAGCATGAGCCTAGGTGAGAGAATGTGAAAAAACACGCTCTGGAAGACAGGAATAGTAACACCAAACGAGTAGAGACAGATCATAGACAGGAAACCAAGGTTCCCAAAAGAATTAAGTGTCCCTCCTTTGCAATTGCTCCATAACTAACTGCTACTTTCTCACACAAGTAACAAGTCAGCTGGCACACTTCAAGTCTACCATGTCTTGGTTGTGCCAACGATGTTCAGCGACTCCTGCCATTTTATCTCATGTCACCTACTTGTCCCTCAGCTGTTCCCATTCCATTATACATTGTTCACTACACAAGCAAGTGTAAGAAAAGAAATAGAAAAATCGAAAGATATGAGCCAATCATTTCAATTTCTTTAATCCATGCATTAGAAGCCTATCCAGTTTTGTGATATTTTCTCTGCATTCGGGTGCTTGTAGAGCTGCATCTGTGTAATCAAGAATAAATTGAAAGCAATAAATGCCAATGGCCAGAAGGAAGATTGAAATAGTCATAAATTTAACATGAATACACTATCCATTCAAATGCCCCAATGTGTACCTCATTCTCATGATCCAAACTACTCCTTTTTATATCCTCTTCTCTAATGCATATGTCTTGTTGCTATGCCCTTCTAACTCCCACTGCTCTTGCTGTATCTTTGAGTCTACTGCACTGCATCTTCTCATACAATGTATCCATGCTTTAAGTTCCACTCCTCCCTTTCTATGTCCATTATTCTGTCCCTCCCAGTATTCTGTCTACTTAATATGCCTGCTGTTCTGATCCTTCTCAGTACTCCACTAACATTTTGCACATTTTTATGCATATATGAAGTGCCTTTCTCAAGCACTATGTATAGGCCTGACTTATGCCCCACGGAAACCCCCATTCCATGACTGCTCAGTGTTAAGCCTTTTCTTGGTCCCGGGCATCAGGAATTTACTTGCCAGCATCCCCTGTAGGTATTGTTGCGCACTGGCGTTTCTGCACCACCATCATTATTGCAATCTACTTGCATAAATAAGTTACTTGCTTTTGGCTCTTGACTCTCCAGGAAAAGCCTACACCAGCAGTCAAAGCTACTTTATTCGATGGTAGAGGTTAGACACTCAGACTTAGAACCACACACTAAATAATACTCAATAAAGTAAATGTCAAATAGGGTCTACAAAGCAAAAGAGAATATGCATTTTCTTAACAGGTAAGTAAACTGAACTGTTAAAATGATGTTAGACAGTGGAAATCAGAACTTGCTACAAACTTCCTGAGACATCATGACCTCTATGCACTAAGTACAACATTTGCTGTCCAGAAACCAAAGATAACTAATAGGGTAAACAGCTATGAGTTGTACATGTAGCTTACAACCAGGGCACTGCTTACTCTATTATGAGTGTACAGACCTGGTTGAGCTAACAAACACAACAGAAACCAAAGAATAAGCACATATCCCCAGATAAGGTTCATTTCACACCACAATATGGGCACCTTATTGCATGAGCAGGCTACAAAGGGGAATGTCTAAGAAAGTTTTGTACTATTTTTGCTTTGTCCACAGCAAAACTATTAATGTGAATGTCTATGCAATTGTTTTCTCTAACACAATTCCTGGCAAGTAAAATATTTTGACCGGGTGTAGGAAGGTGGAATCTGACTATATGGTTGCCCCCACTTTTTTCCTGGTGTTTTGCTGGTTGATGACTTAGTTAGACTGGGACCCTGCTATTCAGGGCCCCAGTCTATCTGCTCTCTCTAAACGACATGGAGTGCACTCTAGGTGCACTAGTGATTGGATACTGTGGTGCCTTATGAGTCCCTAGTATATGGTACCTTAGGTACCAAGGGCATAGGTACTTCACAGGCCTACCAGGGGCTGCAGCATGTATTATGCCACCCCTGGGAAGCAGACTAAATCTGACACCACAGGCCTGCTACTGCAGCCTGGGTGAGGTGGTGCTAGCACCCCTCACTGAGATATAGGTTTCCTATATCTCTCCTGCACACACATATAAACCTATCAGTCACCCCTAAGGCAGGCCCTATCAATCCTGAGGGCAGGGTGCTTGGCTTCTATGTGAGGGGGTGCCTCTGCCTGAGCAGGGCCCCTCTGCAGCTCTCAGAGTCTATTCTCTGGTGCTGTTTGTGGATGCGGTTAAACCATATACTATTAAGTGCATTATATCCTCGCGGTAAATGCTAACTTTGGAATGGCTGCATCAAAACATGTCGTGTTTGGTGTCAAACATCTTGGAATACTACCCCCCCGCCAATCTTGGCGGCGGGGGTAGCATTCCACCCTTCTAGAGGGAGAAGACATGTACCTGCTGTGGAAACGCGGTAGAATCCTAAAGAGCCCTGGCATCACAAAATGGATGCCACCAGTCACAGACACTGGGCTGCCCTCCTGCTGATGACCGAAACTCGCAGTGGAGGAAGCCCAACAATAGGCATCCTGTCACAGGGAGGTGTAACCACCTTCCAGACAGGGTTTAGTGTATTGGGGCTGGGTGGGTGCACTCTTAGAGTGCTTTGAAGTCCTGCACTGGGGGAGCAGAAGGCTCCTCTGTGCATATGCCAGTTCAAACCAGCTCAGGGGCTACCTGCCCCTGCTCTGGCGCGAAACTGGACAAAGGGAAGTGGGTGTAGCCTCCCCTCCCTTGACCCTCCCATAGGTGGGGTCATAGAGCTAGTCCATCCCCTCTTTTTAGTATAAGAGGGGAACCTTGCCATTGCAAAGCAGATAACCCCTGGACGACGCTCTACAGAAGAATCCTGGCCCTTCGACGTTCCACTACCTTTGGAAGACAGAAGAATCTCCCTTGGAGTCAAGGAGTGACTCCCCTGCTTGGCAGGCACCAAAAACGACAACGACGGCCGCAAACTACGCCGCTCCCGCCGGAGTCCAAAGTCCCTGCAGCCCAAGAAGTGGATTTCCTGATTTCTCCCAGGCCATCGTGAGTCCCCAGCGAAGCTGAGGCAAGTGGACCCCAAGAGTAACGAGGAAACGCGACCCCTGGGTACCGTGCACTATTGTCGAGTGCAACCCCTTCACAACAATCTACAAACTTGTGCTTTGGACCACGTGTGGTCCCGACCTCCAGCAGGAATCCCTCCGAAGTTCAGAGGCCTACACCGTCCTGAGTGACCGTGGGCCCCTGTTGAGTGATTCCGCCCGAGGTGTCTTTGCGATCCCTTGCCCGCCGGCTTGTGGGTCCCCAGAAGACTTCTTAAAGAAACCAAAGGGCTCCCCTGGTTGCTCTAGGCCTGCCCTGACTTATCCTCGCTGGGTGAGTCCCTCAGACCTTGCTGGTCTGCGCCATCGACTTTTCTTCATCTCCCCGAGACTTGCTGTTGCCAAGGCTTGTTGGCTCCAATCGAGTTGCCGACACCGCAGTAAGCTGCAGACTTCATGGGACACACAGAATCCAGCTCCTGGTTGTCGTCGACTCCTCCTGGACCTCGTGGCTGAAGAGTCAAGGCACTCGCAACCGACCTGAATCAACCGACGACGGTGGGCAACCTTCTTCCTTGCCCCGAGTCACTGCCAAGTGACTTTGAACACTGTCCCCTCTGCTTTCAGGTCATCCTTCTTCAGAATCCAGGCTTGGATTCCACCGGACACTTCTTCAGCTCCCGCAAGCAGCAAGTCTTCTTTGTTCGCCATTGAAAACGACGCTGCGACCCGACACCAAAGGACACCTATGCACCCGGCTTCCCTGGGTGAGGTAATTCCAGCACTACGGTGCTCCTGTGGGTGTGGGCCCTAGAACTACTTACCCTGTAAGTGACTTGCTTGTAGGTTCTCCCGAAGTATCCTAGAACTCTTAATTTCCAACCGCGACTTGCCCCATTGAAGTCAACAGCGATACGCGCCTGTGTATCCACACTGCACGCGTCCCCCGTGGGTCCTTTACTTACCTGCCTTGGGTGGCTTCGTGAGGCCCCAGCACTTCTGAAGGCCCTAGGCCTTGTCTCCCTGCAAGTCGTTGTTGCTAAGTCCCTTTTTTAGTATATGGTCTGGTACGCCCCTAGGGCCCCAGCCATATTTTGTGCTTAACTTATTGAGAAACGTTGATTTGTGCATATGTTTGTCTTCTAATCTCATAAAGAGATTAGTAGAGAGTTATTTAGAAATAAATACATATATATTTGATATATATACCTGTGTGGTGTCTTTTCATTTGGTGATTCAAGAGATTATATGGTAAAACAAGCTGCTTTACATTCCTTCAAGACTTAGCCTGAAGGCTGCTCTCCAAGCTACCACTAGGATAGCTTTCTTTAAAAGGTTGTCTTAAACCTATCTACCATAAGAGTCGATTTGCCCTGGTGCAAGGTGTCCACTTTAATTAGTGAACAGCATATACCAGGCCAACTTCTCACATTGGTGGGCAGCGTGTGGGATTCCAGCTTGCCATTGTTTTACCAGAAAATCTCTATTTGAATTACTAACTGAAAACCATTATAGGTACTCAAGGTACATATAAAGTCAAGCTTAGTATCAATAAGTTCTACTGAACTTAGAGCTGTGTGCCAAGGGATAGCACACCCTTTCCACAGCTCAAGCTAGGATCAGTAGGCCACAAACTAGTGTAGGTAGTACAACACTGCACAACACTAGAATGTCCTTAAAGGGTGGACCCAGTGGATCCACTCAGCCTCAGTATAAGGACATGGCTTTCTCTGACTTGAGAGCCATGTGTGTTGACAGACACCTGAGACTAGGACAGAGTCCCTCAACACTACACCTGATAGATCTGCTGACAGCAGATGACCTTAGATTGGCTCTAGGAGCTAAAGGGTTTGAATCAGTGGGTGGGTCAGTCATAGTATCTGGGTCAGATGATGAAAATCAGAATGACCAAGACTCTGTGATTGAAGGGCCAGGCTCCAAGGGGCCTGAAAAGGACAGAGGAATTCTCCCTAAGAGAACTGACAGAGAGGAGGAGAGGCACAGATCCCCTTCCAGGGAATCTGACCACTCTTATCACTCTGGCAGAGAATTTGTCCAGCAGAGGAGCTCATAATTTTCCTTAAGAGAGACCTCCTCTGAGAGAAGGTGCAAACTGCTCCAGTATGAGGAAGCCAGAGTGGCCCTCAGAACCAAGCAGTTGGCACTGGATAGGGAAGCCCTGGAGATCCAGAGAGCTTCTAGAAAAGAGGGGTTAGAACCCCCTGGTGGCAGCAACAGTGTCCCTAGAGGCAGAGAATATATTCCTGACCATAGGAACCTGAGCAAGGTTGTTCCTCCCTACCAGAGTGGGGATGATATCCACAAGTGGATAACTGCTATGGAGAGGGCCTGTAGAGTACAGCAGGTCCCCCAAAAGCAGTGGGCAGCAATCTTGTGGCTCTCCTTTTCAGATAAAGGAAGAGACAAGCTCCTCACTGTTAGAGAGGAGGATGCTGATGATTATGAGGTCCTGAAGAGTGCACTGATAGATGGGTTTGGCTTAACCACTGAAGAGTACAGGTTGAAGTTCAGAGATACCCAGAAGGCACAGACTCGGGACTGGACAGACTTTGTAGATTGTGCATCCAAGGCTCTGGAGGGTTGGCTGGTTGGCAGTAGGGTTACTGATTTCAAAGGATTTTATAATCTAATGATGAGAGAACAGATCCTTAATAATTGTCAAAACCAGCTTTTACACCAGTACCTGGTGGACTCTGATCTGACCTCTCCCCAAGAATTGGGAAAGAAGGCAGACAAATGGGTCAGAACCAGAGTAAGGCCTAAGAATCAGGGTGGTGACCACAAGAAAGATTCTACCAAGTCCCAAGAGAAAGGTGGGGATAAATCTAAGGATAAGTCCACTACAGGGCCCCAAAAGTCCTCTTCTGGGGGTGGGTCCCAAACTCCTTCCTCTCCTGAAAAGAAACCCTATTGCCATGTCTGTAAAAAGCCTGGGCACTGGAAATCTGATCCCAGTTGTCCCAGGATTGGCAATAAAGAAAATGTTCCTCCAACAACTACTACCACCCCTCCTGGTACTACCAGTAGTAATCCTCCAGTTGGGAGTAGTGCACCCAAAAAGTTAGGTGCTTTTGCAAGAGGAACAGAGGTGGGCCCTAGTTCAGACAGGACCCCCTCAACAGACTCCTCAGATTCTGATGGTGGTATAGGATTTGCCACCTTTACCGTGGGTCCCACAGCATTGGGCAGGTACAGACTGGAGCCAATAATTAATGGTCAGAAAGCTGTGGCATTTAGGGACACAGGGGCTAGTGTCACCATGGTGGCAGGGAAACTAGTCCCCCTCACCAGCTTTTACCTGAGTTTAAATACCAGGTGACCAACATTGATGGTGTCAGAACAGAGCACCCCATGGCCATAGTCAATCTCAGCTGGGAGGGGGTCACAGGCCCAAAAAGAGTGGCAGTGTCCCCAACCTTACCTGTAGATTGCCTGATGGGCAATGATCTGGAAATGTCAGCCTGGGCTGAAATTGAACACCAAACCCATCTGAGGATGTTGGGTGTCCCTGTAAAGGTTAGTGGGGCTGTGATGGCCACAGCCCCAGCCCAAGATTTTGGAGAGATGGAGCCTGGAAGAATGGCCCACTCTCCCCCAGAAGAGAGCACAAGGGTTGAAGAAAAGTCTTCTTCCCTCCAGACAGTAGGTAAGGGTCAGCCTCCTCAGGGAACTGACCCTACCCCTAGTGAAGGAACTGCCACAGAGGTAGTCAGGCCTGGCCTGGCCCCACCCCTGATGGCAGAGGACCCTTCCAAGGTGGTACCCAGTCTGGAGCAGGTAAACTGCCCCTCTCTACCCTGCCTCAGTCAGCCCAGGGCTGCAGAGGTCAGGGAGGTCAGTGGACCCCCAGGGCCCCCTGTCCAGAGGAACCCCCATCAGCAGATTAGGGGCACCCAGTCTAGTAGCCCTAGCCAGGTGAAAATTCCTCAACCCACTGAGGGATCCCCCATACCTTTATGTAGGGACCACCCCCAGAAGGACTCTGTTAGGCAAGGGCAAACCTGGAACCAAAAGGTTCCAAACATGCCATGTCCCTCCAGTGTTCCACCCAAAGGGACCCAACCCCCAGCTGTAGGCAGTCAAAGGTTGACCCTTAGAGCAAAGTGCAACTCAGTCATGGAAAGACAGGCATACATGGTGACCAGTGATCTAAGGAAGCTGAGGCCAACCTTCCTAGGGCCTCACTTCCCTACTCAGACACCCCACCCGCCTTGTACTTTACCAAAGCACACCAGAGGTAGTGATTCCCCATGGTGGAGACCCTCTCATACCCTTAGGGTGAGGGATTGCTTAGGGGACCATAAGACAGGGGGCAACCATGCTAGTGCAGGTGCTTCCTTATATGGCCACTTAATCAATAAAGGCTCAACTGGTCAAGGTTAGCCTTATCTCCTTTCGTTTGGGGGGGGTTATGTAGGAAGGTGGAATCTGACTATATGGTTGCCCCCACTTTTTTCCTGGTGTTTTGCTGGTTGATGACTTAGTTAGACTGGGACCCTGCTATTCAGGGCCCCAGTCTATCTGCTCTCTCTAAACGACATGGAGTGCACTCTAGGTGCACTAGTGATTGGATACTGTGGTGCCTTATGAGTCCCTAGTATATGGTACCTTAGGTACCAAGGGCATAGGTACTTCACAGGCCTACCAGGGGCTGCAGCATGTATTATGCCACCCCTGGGAAGCAGACTAAATCTGACACCACAGGCCTGCTACTGCAGCCTGGGTGAGGTGGTGCTAGCACCCCTCACTGAGATATAGGTTTCCTATATCTCTCCTGCACACACATATAAACCTATCAGTCACCCCTAAGGCAGGCCCTATCAATCCTGAGGGCAGGGTGCTTGGCTTCTATGTGAGGGGGTGCCTCTGCCTGAGCAGGGCCCCTCTGCAGCTCTCAGAGTCTATTCTCTGGTGCTGTTTGTGGATGCGGTTAAACCATATACTATTAAGTGCATTATATCCTCGCGGTAAATGCTAACTTTGGAATGGCTGCATCAAAACATGTCGTGTTTGGTGTCAAACATCTTGGAATACTACCCCCCCGCCAATCTTGGCGGCGGGGGTAGCATTCCACCCTTCTAGAGGGAGAAGACATGTACCTGCTGTGGAAACGCGGTAGAATCCTAAAGAGCCCTGGCATCACAAAATGGATGCCACCAGTCACAGACACTGGGCTGCCCTCCTGCTGATGACCGAAACTCGCAGTGGAGGAAGCCCAACAATAGGCATCCTGTCACAGGGAGGTGTAACCACCTTCCAGACAGGGTTTAGTGTATTGGGGCTGGGTGGGTGCACTCTTAGAGTGCTTTGAAGTCCTGCACTGGGGGAGCAGAAGGCTCCTCTGTGCATATGCCAGTTCAAACCAGCTCAGGGGCTACCTGCCCCTGCTCTGGCGCGAAACTGGACAAAGGGAAGTGGGTGTAGCCTCCCCTCCCTTGACCCTCCCATAGGTGGGGTCATAGAGCTAGTCCATCCCCTCTTTTTAGTATAAGAGGGGGAACCTTGCCATTGCAAAGCAGATAACCCCTGGACGACGCTCTACAGAAGAATCCTGGCCCTTCGACGTTCCACTACCTTTGGAAGACTGAAGAATCTCCCTTGGAGTCAAGGAGTGACTCCCCTGCTTGGCAGGCACCAAAAACGACAACGACGGCCGCAAACTACGCCGCTCCCGCCGGAGTCCGAAGTCCCTGCAGCCCAAGAAGTGGATTTCCTGATTTCTCCCAGGCCATCGTGAGTCCCCAGCGAAGCTGAGGCAAGTGGACCCCACGAGTAACGAGGAACCGCGACCCCTGGGTACCGTGCACTATTGTCAAGTGCAACCCCTTCGCAACGTTCTACAAACTTGTGCTTTGGACCACATGTGGTCCCGACCTCCAGCAGGAATCCCTCCGAAGATCAGAGGCCTACACCATCCTGAGTGACCGTGGGCCCCTGTTGAGTGATTCCTCCCGAGGTGTCTTTGCGATCCCTTACCCGCCGGCTTGTGGGTCCCCAGAAGACTTCTTAAAGAAACCAAAGAGCTCCCCTGGTTGCTCCAGGCCTGCCCTGACTTACCCTCGCTGGGTGAGTCCCTCAGACCTTGCTGGTCTGTGCCATCGACTTTTCTTCATCTCCCCGAGACTTGCTGTTGCCAAGGCTTGTTGGCTCCAATCGAGTTGCCGAAACCGCAGTAAGCTGCAGACTTCGTGGGACACACAGAATCCAGCTCCTGGTTGTCATCGACGCCTCCTGGACCTCGTGGCTGAAGAGTCAAGGCACCCGCAACCGACCTGAATCAACCGACGACGGTGGGCATCCTTCTTCCTTGCCCCGAGTCACTGCCAAGTGACTTTGAACACTGTCCCCTCTGCTTTCAGGTCATCCTTCTTCAGAATCCAGGCTTGGATTCCACCGGACACTTCTTCAGCTCCCGCAAGCAGCAAGTCTTCTTTGTTCGCCATTGAAAACGACGCCGCGACCCGACACCAAAGGACACCTATGCACCCGGCTTCCCTGGGTGAGGTAATTCCAGCACTACGGTGCTCCTGTGGGTGTGGGCCCTAGAACTACTTACCCTGTAAGTGACTTGCTTGTAGGTTCTCCCGAAGTATCCTAGAACTCTTAATTTCCAACCGCGACTTGCCCCATTGAAGTCAACAGCGATACGCGCCTGTGTATCCACACTGCACGCGTCCCCCGTGGGTCCTTTACTTACCTGCCTTGGATGGCTTCATGAGGCCCCAGCAGTTCTGAAGGCCCTAGGCCTTGTCTCCCTGCAAGTCGTTGTTGCTAAGTCCCTTTTTTAGTATATGGTCTGGTACGCCCCTAGGGCCCCAGCCATATTTTGTGATTAACTTATTGAGAAACGTTGATTTGTGCATATGTTTGTCTTCTAATCTCATAAAGAGATTAGTAGAGAGTTATTTAGAAATAAATACATATATATTTGATATATATACCTGTGCGGTGTCTTTTCATTTGGTGATTCAAGAGATTATATGGTAAAACAAGCTGCTTTACATTCCTTCAAGACTTAGCCTGAAGGCTGCTCTCCAAGCTACCACTAGGATAGCTTTCTTTAAAAGGTTGTCTTAAACCTATCTACCATAAGAGTCGATTTGCCCTGGTGCAAGGTGTCCACTTTAATTAGTGAACAGCATATACCAGGCCAACTTCTCACACCGGGGAATTGTAGGGAATATGAAGTACAGTTGTTATGCAGTCAAGAAAAACAGATCCCTCCAAAGGCATAACCCAATTCAAGGGTATATTGTTCAAGGGGTACTCTTATTGGAACTACTAGTGGTGGATTGTCATCATGCACACTGTTGCCTCCATTGTATGCTATACAACATAACAGCATATACTGTAAAAGCTGGTAAAGCTGCAGCCTGAAGGCATTCCTTCCTTGCTGTAGAGAAGTTGGCTTATGGTGGTGTCTCATGGCCAAAGCCTGTTTTCTGCATTTGTGACAACTGCTCTGTAGCTGACTGATCAGGAGTGTATGCAGGGAGAGCTAGACCACAGCAATGTGCATGTATCTCCCAGATATACACATGTTGCTTGCCATTTGTAGACTACAGCAGGTTTCCCTCTGGTGCCCGTGTTTTCAGGAAGAACTTACTATGCTATCATTCATATGTTGCATATTCCTTGGTATCTCGCTCTTTAGAGTCCATCAAAGAGAAGGACTCACAGTCTCAGAGAGGAGAGAGACAGGAGTAAGTTAACAAATGTACTACGTGTACACTAGTATATTTACTCAACAAACCCTCTGTCCACAGTCCTTGCCAGTTATGTTTTATGGATAACTGTTAAGAAAGATTTTTCTGCAAGTTCAACACTATTGTATTTGTAAATGCTTGTTCCTTAAACTGTCACATGTTCTTACTCACAGGTATTACACTTTGGCTAATTTCTCAGCCAATCGGAATCCAGCCAGCCATCTATCTATTTGGTAGAACACCTTAGTAATTACACTCTGATCTTTTGGAAAACCACTTGGGAGTCATCAGTGTTGTTCTAGAACTCAACTGAGAGTTACTGAAATATGTTATTAAGTAATAAATCATAAACATTATATAGTAGAAAGGCATATCACCAATGGCACCGATTGCTCTGCTAACCTATGCCACTGATGCTCTGTTTCGAGTGTCACAGAACTTTCCTGTCTAAACACCACTCTGTCTTTCCAGTTAGTGAGAAAGTGCTCCAATCAGAGCTGGCAACTCCTCACATACCAGCATCAATTTCCCCAGTCTAGTAGGAAAGCATGCTCAAGGGTGTGGAATGCTGATGACAGGTAAATCAAAAACACTAGACTTCCTATAATCATGATATTACATAAACACGCCTGACTATCGAGTAAAGAACTCTCAAAACCTATGCACTGTTGTAAGTCAAATTGTTATTTGCTCAATACCTTTTTTATTTCCACAAAAGTTAATAAGTGTATTGTTTTGACTTTTCAATTACTTCCAATAATATTGCGTCATTTAATGTTGGGCAGTAATTGTTTGGGTCCAATCTCTGTATAGATATATTTTCTTGATGGAGGTTACACAATTTTCATTGAGTACGGCTGGTTTCTCAACTATCCTGAAGAATGGAACTAGATAATTTATTAAAATAGAATCTTGCTCAAATATGCTCCTTATTTTTAAAATTATTTGCACCAGCCTGTAAGTAAAACAGAAATATTATTATTTGAAAAAGCGTCAACTGTCTCTTTTAGTGTACAAAAGAAGTCCTTAGATTAGTTGCTTGCATCATCATTGTTAGAAATGGGATTCCTGGTTGGCTGAGGTATGCACCCCAATCAGGCTGAACCACCACTCTAGTCAGGGTAAGCTCGATACACAGGAAATATAGCTTGTGCTTACCCTCTGGTAGCCTGGAACACAGCAGTCAGGCTTCTCTAAAGAGGCCATGTGTAAAGTATTTGTGCAACACACACACACTAACACAATGAATACACCACAAAAAGACTCCTCACAGGTTTATAAAAATAGATTATTATATTATAAACAAAGCAAGACCAAAATGACAAAAATCCAAAATATAGAAGTTGAGATATTGAATTTTAAAGGAATAAATGCAGTAAAGCACTTAGAAGCAAGTAGCGCTAAAATGGTTACGTCAGGTCGTGCTGGACCAGGGCAAAGTCAAAGTTCGGGCCGATCTCGTGGAAGCACAGACCAGCAACAGGACCCACGCAGGCCAAGGTGAGCAAAGTATCTTTCCTGGTCACAAACAACAAAATGTGTCCATCTTCTCCAAACAGTGAAGGCTTCAGTTTGGATTCATGCAGTCGGTTCAATGCATTGATGTCCAGCTTTGCAGTCGGCACCTCGGATAGGCACTGTGTCATCATTGAACCTTGCAGTCAATACCTCAGATGGCACTGCGTCAAACCTCGTAGTTAGGACCTGCGTTGTGGCCAAGCTGCCCAGGGCTGCCTCCAGATTGGTACTGCGTCGGCATCTCAGGGCTCTGCTTCTGTTCCAATAGGTGCAGTGGTGACAATGCTTCAATTTTGTAGCAAAACAGCTGCAGAACCCACTTCTGAGGCCCAGAACTGGAGAGGGCACCTCAGAAAAGAGTAGGACTCACAGATGGCAGAGTCCAGCAGTACCAGCACCATTGCAAGAAATCTTTTCTATCCCTGAGACTTCAGAAAACAGGAGGCAAGCCAGTAAGCCCTTGGAGATCACTTGGAGAGAAGGCAGATTCCAGCTCTCCTTCAGCAGAGTCAGGGGGCAGCAGGCAGTACGGCAACAAGCAGAAAAGCAGTCCTTTGAGAAAAGCAGTTCAGTTGAGTCCTTTAAACAGCAGAGAAATCCTTCTGAGAGAGATTAAGTTCCAGATCCAGAAGTATCTGATTTTACGGGGTCAGAGACCCAGTACTTATACACAAACGTGCCTTTGATGTGGAGGATGACTTCAATGCAGCTTTCTGAAGTGCACAAGGCTCCCTTGCAACCTAGTCCTATCTACCAGGCTATCTGTGGGGTTAAAGCAGTGCTTTGTGTCAGCCCCTCAGAATGCAGATGAGCCTCACCTTTCTGTGTTTGTGGTTGTCTAGCAGAAATGCACAAAGTGTAGTGTTACACAACCCAGATGAGTATTGGAGGCATGCTGTAAGACACAAAAGAGCTAAGAGCAGAGAAATGTCTACTTTCTAAAAGTGGCATTTTAAAAACAGTAATGTTAAGTCCCACTTCACCAGTAAAGAGGATTTATCATTACCATTCCAAAGACATGAAACATGAAAAAGTAACTCCTCTCTGGTCAGGAATTGCTGCTTAAATGTGTATTAAGGAATTCTCAATACTGGCCTATGAGAGGGGTAGGCCTCACTGTAGTAAAAAAACAAAATAGGCTGTTTGTCACTACCAGGAAATGCAAAACATAAAGGTACATGTCCTACCTTTTACTTTCAGAGCACCCTGCCCCGAGGATTACTAGGGACGTACATGTAATAAAAGGCAGGTTTAAGGCTTGGCAAGTAGCTTTGAATGCCAAGTCGAGGTGGCAGTAAACTGCACACACAGGCACTGCAGTGGCAGGCCTGAGACATGTTTGAAAGGCTACTTGTGTGGGAGGCATAATCAGTGCTGCAGGTCCACGAGTAACATTTAGATTATAGGCCCTGCGTATATGGAGTACCACTTTTCAAAGGACTTACAAGTAAACTAAATATTTCACTTGTGTATACACCAATGTTACCATGTTTAGGGGAGAAGCACATGCACTTTTGCACTGGTCAGCAGTGGTAAAGTGCTCAGAGTCCTATGGCCAACAAACAGAGTTCAGCAAAAAGAGGAGGAGGAAGTTTGGGGTGACCCTTCAGAGAGGGCCATTTTTCAACACTCATTTTCAACAGAGAAGCTGTCTTTTTTAGCTCAGAGTATCACCTGGATGTAACAGTTTATCTAACACAAGTTTATAGGGTTTTTCCTTGAGAAAACCAATGATTGGAATTGTTTTCCCTTTTGTTATAAATTTTAAGTGGGGCAAATACTTCCTCTGAGGTTGTAAGAGTGTTTTTTTCTTTGATATACATATACTTGGTTCCCTCACTCTGTCTAAAACATTGTTTAAGGTTGCAGTGGTAACTACTTTCAAGTTCCTGTATGTAACCACATAAATATTCCTTGTATTTCCCCCATAGTATTTTCTATTAAGGTTAAATGAAAGAAGGGGATGATCTGATCATTTAGCCATTAATACAGAGATCTCCCCTTTGCCAATGAAAGTTGTCAATATACAGGCAAGGTGTCACAATCCTCATCTAGGGCAGAATTTATGTATTTTAACTCAAAGCCCAGCTCTTCTAAAATGTGCCAGACCCACATTTATAATCTATCCTGAAGGTCTGGGATCCTAGATTAAAATCCTTAAATAATACAATTATAGACTGGAGGCAGATGGCATTGGCTTAAGTTATGGAATGGAGATGAATATAAAATGCATTGTTTTTTGAGCCAATAAATTGATCTTCAGAGCCATATGCTCAAATGCTGTCATGGAAGTGGATGGGCTTTAATGGGCTTTGATGCCCATTGTTTTATACACCTCACCGTAGTATGTGTATTATACATTACTAACAGAAGGTTTGAACCATAGTCCTCATCCAGCCATGTATCAGCTAGTAACAAGATACCTGTCACATCATGTACAATTGTACAAAATACTGTTTGCATGTACTGATCAAGCAATATTCAGAAAACTTTCCAAGCTGGGTTATTCACTACTTTTGACTTTTTGCCATTCATTTTTCTGTTTTCCGTTCCCTACTTTTCAACAGCTCCTTCCTTTCGCATGCCAACACTGCATTGGACTGATTCAGGGTCCCCACTTGCTCCTGGAGATGTATATATATTTATATATTCAGTTTTTCTTGCTCTATCCTTTAGCTTGGAGAGATGTTTTGCGTAACTGGTCTTCAAACATAACAGATGTAGATCCCTCTTTGCTTATGACAAATGAAATCTGATTTGTTGACCTTCCGTAATTTTTCCCACAAGACCTTCTATATACTTTCCAGTCCGTCTTAGCAATCAATCAATCAATCAATCATGGGTTTGTTAAGCAGCTACTCACCCGATAGGGTCTCAAGGCGCTGGGGGGGGGGGTTGCAGCTCCTGGTCGTTCACTGCGATTCGTCGAAGAGCCAGGTCTTGAGGTCCTTTATGAACTTGGAGAGTGTTGGCGTCTGTCAGAGGTGGAGAGGGAGGGTGTTCCATGCCTTGGCCGTGAGGAAGGAGAAGGAACAACCTCCTGTTCTGGTCTTCTTGATGCGCAGCACCGTGGCAAGGAAGAGATGGGCAGAGCGAAGGGATCTTTGGGGTGGTGGAAAGAGAGGCGGTGGTTCAGGTAGGCAGGTCCGGTGTTGTGCAGGGCTTTGTGGACATGGGTGAGAAGCTTGAAGGTGATTCTCTTCTCGACGGGGAGCCAATGTAATGTCTGCAGGTGTTGGGTGATGTGGCAGTGGCGCGGTAGGTTGAGGACTAGTCTGGCGGAGGCGTTCTGGACACTCTGGAGTTTGCGGGTGAGGTTCTTGTTGATTCCGGCATAGAGTGTGTTGCCGTAGTCCAGTCTGCTGCTGATGAGGGTGTGGGTGATGGTTTTCCTGTGTTCGAGGGGAATCCAGTTGAAGGTCTTTCGTAAGAGAGACGGAGGGTGTGGAAACAGGAGGAGGAGACAGCATTGATGTGGCGGTCCATTTTGATTTCGGAGTCCAGGATGATTCCGAGGTTGCATGCGTGGTCAATGGGGAAGGGTGGGTTCCCGTGGGCGGGGGACCACTAGGTGTCGTTCCAGGCATCGGGGTGTGGGCCCATGATGAGTACTTCGGTTTTGTTTGTGTTTAGTTGTGGGCAGCTGCTCCTCATCCACCTGGTGACTGATTCCATTCCTTCTTGAAAGTTGTGTTTGGAGATGTTGGGTTTCTTGGATAAGGAGAGGCTAAGTTGGGTGTCGTCTGCGTAGGATACAATGTTGGGTCCGTGGGATCTGACGATGGGTGCGAGCGGGGCCAAGTAGACGTTGAACAGGGTGGAGCTGATGGAGGATCCTTGGGGGACTCCGCAGGTGGTCGATTTGGGAGCCAAGAGGAAGGGTGGGAGTCTGGCCCGCTACGTTCTGCCAGCTAGGAATGAGCGTATCCAGTCGAGGGCTTTGTTCCGGATTCCTGCATTGTGAAGTCTGCGGGCTAGGGTGTGGTGAGAGACTGTGTGGAAGGCTGCGGAGAGGTCCAGGAGGATGAGGGCCACAGTCTCTCTTCTGCAGAGGAGGGAGCGAATGTCGTCTGTCGTGGCGAGAAGGGCAGTTTGGTGCTGTGATTTTTTCCTGAAACCGGATTGGGAGGGGTCGAGGATGTTGTTTTCTTCTGTGAAGGAGGCGTGCTGGCTGCTGATGTCTTAGCAATGCAATTTGAGCTATTTGACAACACTTCACCAACATTTTTGTAAACCCTCAACCATCAAACATCTTCCCTTATAAGTAACCACAATACTCATGCTATTTGTCACCTACTTTTGACAGACACTTGGCAACAGAAGGACATTCACCATATGATTAACAAGTGACCAAGGTTGCAAGTAATGTTGACACATGCGCAAACTGTTGCAACACGACTGATAGAAAGGTTTTTTGTTTTTTGCCACCACTTTTCCATTTCTTGCATCTGTAATGCAGTTCCTGGAGTCATACACCTAAACACAGTAAATAAAAATGAACTGGCCAAAATATTGGCAGACATAATATTGGTAGTTTCATCTTTTACATTTTCTTAAATAATCTGACTGCATTTTCCCACTTGTTATAAACTTATTTTTCCTACCAAAACGGTGTATCAACGTCATCTGTAGTGCCTGCTAAATTTTTTACCTTTGGGTTGATAATCAAGTACTGCTATAGGATATTTTTAAACAATGACTGCATCTTCATTCCACTTTTTCACAAAGACTCAATCTAGATCAGATTTTTAACTCACTCGCTATCACCTTGGATTTACATTCCACTTGCATTACTTAAGATTCTGGCACTCTCATGTGGACGTCATCTACTCCACTATTATCTCTAGATTGTGAAAAGAAGCAATAAACTTAAACTGATAAAAATCACAACTTGATCTGCTTTTTAGACCATCGCCACTGTAGTGAACTAGGATAAAATTAACTTAATTTTCAACCACGACAATGCAGCATCGACCAAGTATTTTTCTAAAAACCTTGCATGTTCAATGCTTAAAATATCATCATAGAATCAAACTTGAGGGGGAGAATTCCTTGAGGATAAGGCGATCCACTGGATTCGCCATGTGAGATGGAGCAGATCTATAATTAGAGAAGTCAGTGTTAGGGCAAGTAGATGCGAGTCTCCTAACTCCTCCACTGATTGCATAGAATTAACATTGACGCATGGAGGGGAGGCTGAAAACCTGATAGCCCTTTATACCAGAACCTGCCTTCCTGCGCCGTCCAATATACAATTTAAACGTGGTCCAACAACTGGATCATCAGTCCTTGCTTCTTGTTGCTGAACAGAACACTTAGGTCCAGACTCATCCTTGGGGGAAAATGACTGACTCCTGACTGACTTCAGCAAATAGGCATTCTTCTATAGCACCTTTGCAGTCCCCCTGCCAGATGCATCCTTGGATGCCCTGGTCACACTAGGTGGCAATATTATGGAAGGAGTGGGGTGTTCCCTTCACAGTGATAGAACGAAGATACAGGTCTGGGTGGGACATAGTAGGGTTACCCCTCCATTATCAATAGTTGTCAACTTGTCAAGACACAGCGCTTTAGAAGACGTTACTTTGGCGAAATTCACAACCTTAAGCTCTACCCTGCCTGTTGGTATTAAATAAGTACCCGAGATTTCAATAGTTTCATGGAAAGTGGCAGGGGTGAAGAGCAAATTGCCTCTCCCCCACTGGAATCATTATTGGTCTTTGGTTGCTTGGGGTGACCAATTGGGGGCCCTTCCGCCCAAGAACCATATTTTCGCCTCTGATTGGTATGAGTACCTCAAAGCCCTTTATGCAGACCTTGCTATGTCGGCTCTCTCAACAGGCCACTTAAGTTCTTAAGACAGGTTTCGATCTTGTCCCCAGAAAGAATTTGTGGCAAATACGCAAAGATAAGGGACTGCCAGGTGAAATTTTAAACCCGGTTATTCATCTCCACGAAGATAATCATGCCAGGGTAGGGTGGGGCACTCAGGGGCAGCTTCCTGACCCAATCCATGTTAGCAGGGGAGTACACCAAGGGTGCGTATTGGCACCTACACTTTTCTCTCCTTACATGAATAGAATTGACTAGTTTTTATCTGGGGAACCAGCGGATGCTCCCTCTTTAGGAGGGGAGAAAGTAATGACCTTCCTTTTTGCAGATGACACCTAATTGGTGTCTAAAACTCCGGGGGAGCTCCAGCTGCTCCTTAATTGATTTAAAGATTTTTGTGACATGAGGGTCTTAGTGATAAATATGTCAAAAATAAAATTCAGACATTTAATCCTCACAAGACCTATATGGGTATGCCTACCCTTGGAGAAATACCACTTGAGAGGGTCAGCACCTTTGACTATTTAGGTGTAAAACTATCAGAGAATATGTCATGGAAACCCCACATGTCCAAGATGACCTTGAAGCACAAACAGATAGTGGGGCTCTGGGGAAAGAACATTGATCCTCCTTTAGTAAATCGGTTGCTTCTGCTTTTCAAGTCTATGATCTAAAAGCAGTGAGCTCTGAATTGTAGGGATTCAATAGAATGGAAGAGCTCACTAGATTTGAGCACCAAGTTTTAAGGAGTCTAATGATGTTGCCCCAGAGTACCCCACTTCATCCCCTAATGTTGGCCATGGGAAGGCATTCTATTGCTGATAAAGCTATGCTCCATCCCGTGCTATTCTGGTTAAGGATTAGGTCCGCACACAAATTGCTCCCGCATATTAGCATGCGGCTAACTTCCGCCAGGGCATTAGGCGGAAGTTAGCCGCTTTAATAAAGTTAGATGGTTAGGCAATGTGAGGAGGCTTTTATCTGATATTTGGCTAGGAGACACCTGGGAAGATAATGATCCCTCTATGTTCCTCCGAAAAAGCCAAGTTAAAGCATGCTATTGGGACTGGGTAGTACAAGCCGAGTTAAGTAGTGCATCTTGGGGGAAGTTAACTATAGAATTCATGGCCCACAAACTGGATAGGTCCTTAGAGGACTATCTAGATTTCATACAAATACCAAAGGATAGGAAATTATATATCCAGTTTAGTGTTGGCATCCTTACCCTGAATGACTTGATAGGTGGATGGAACAGCAGCCCATTGCCACCTCGGTGCTGTCCTGGCTGTAAAGCCTCCATGGAATCTGTTGCCCATGTAATTTTCACTAGCCCAGCATATGGAATTCCAAGAACTAACTGGTTAAGCCTCATCTGTAAACAGCTGGGAACGGGCAACTACACAGAAGCTTAAGATCCAATGCTAGACCATTGTTTGAGCTTGCGGTTGCAAATTTTCTTGGCCACATGTGGGGAATTAGGAAAAGAGTTCAGAGGGCGAGTGAAAGTTGACCTTATATCTTGTTCTTAATTATAATTCTGTGTCCACTGGGTATTTGAACATGGCTGTGATACATGTGCCTATATTCTGGGGCTTTTAGCAGGTATATTGGTCACAGTGTAATTTGTAAACAAAGAGATTGGTGGGGGGGACCAAGAGACAGGCGTAAAACTGAGAACTTACTAAACCCCCTCATTCTTCCATTAATTGCATTTGTATGTTTTTTAAAATATTTAAGATGGCCAGTACCCTTCTTAACTCTTGTATCTGTTTTTTATTGATTTTTTCCCTTGATTTTAAGCATTTTACTAAATTTTTTATTGTGGGTTTTAACTATGATATAAGTTATTATATTATAATGACTGAGTGGTTAAACATCGCTTGGTAATTCTTCATGTGGAACTTTTATGGCATGTATGCTGAGATAAAGTATTTAAGCACAAACACAAACTTGTGTAAAAGATTAACAACTTCACACAGAGGAATATTTTCATTACTTTTACCAAATATGGAAAACTCATGATTCTAACAACAGCAAATGAGAGAAGTTTAATATCCTATTTGAAACGCTCAATATTTAGAAAAATTGCAGAATAAAGTACTCCTTACTGTCTTGTGGTTTGTTGCCTGCCTTGTTATGTTGGCCTAGGACTAGCTGCCATGCTGCTTTTCTTTGCGCACGTTACACTGAGCCAGGGCTCCCTCGCCCTTTGCTCTTGCCAAGTTCTTTTGCGCTGTCTGCACTTTCTGTCTTTCACCTTTTCTCTTGTTCGATTTGGGCTCAGACTGCACAACATGTACAAGGTCGCATAACAATGTATTTCGGTTCTTCCTGATATGGCCAGTCTCGCGCACCCAGACATAACATTAGGCGCAAATGACATGAAACTTTGTGTGCCTTTAATACTGGGGTTTTTACTTGCGCTTGACACACTTGGAGGAATCCTTTCCAGGGAGAAGAGCTGTGATTGTCTGCCGATGTAGTTCTGCATCTAGAGACAGAGGTATGAGGGTTCGCTAGTCAAAGCCCAGAGGTCTTCTATTTTTATAATAAACTATCTTACTGCACGGGGAGGGTGGTAATGTTATTTAGACATTTATCCACTGAGTTATGAAATGCTTTCCCCGTTTGTATTCTATGGAATTGTAACCATGCTGCTTATATTATTCATATGCATTATGCTATTAGTACTGACACGTGTACTGTACATTAGAGCACGTAAGTTGGAATAAACATTTTAACCTATCCAGTGTCTCTTCCTATGCACCTTGTGGACAAGTACGAGTGAGTGACGAAAGAGTGTTCTTGCTTCTGCGAGTCCTGAGATAAAGATACCGTGTTCTGGGTTGTCCAAACATTAGTACTTGGGTGCTAATGGGATGCTAAGCTAGTTGGGTTGGGGTTTTTGGGTTCTACGGTATATGGTAGGCAAACCACTGTATTCCGGGGTCCCATTATCCTGTGCATAGCTCTGTGTATGTGCAGAAACCTTATGACATGGCGCGACCACCGTGGGGCTGCTTATCTGCGAGACGCTTGAGTAGTACTTGTGCTTGTCCACAAAACCCTCACGTACGCTTCCGGAGGCGTAAGTGACGGTGATACCTCCTATATTGAACGTTTTATAGGTTCTTTCAAGCTTGAAGTTATTAAAAAGGTTACATAAAAAACCCATTTTGTGCTCCCTGTTAGGTTGTCGATTACAATTGTTTAGTTATGGCTGGTGTGGCGATAGCTGCACATAGCCGAGGACCACTCCGAGAACACCTAGGTGTATACGGAGTGCCCGATACTGGGGTCGAGTTGGTCTTTGTGGTTCAAGCCGATCCGGCTTATCACTTTGAAGTGTTTTACACTTGGATCACTTTTGAGGCGGTGGATGCAGGTGATAATCTGTTTCATGAATATAAACTCACCGCTATTCCTGCTGCCTATCGACCCTATACTAATCTTGAAGTGCCTCTCACGGCTTGGCAGCACCGTGTTTGGTTTAATGGCGCCCTCCCACAACCAACTACCGCAGTTCGTTTAGGCCCCTTATCAATTCAGGGGGCCACTTGGCCTGTATTGGCCGGGTATACCCCGCATCCAAATTATCTGGCATTACCGATTGCGGAACTGCGCACTATGCATACCGAACTGGTGCGAGTGCATCGAGCCTTAGTGACATACGTTACAGGTAGCCTACATGGAGCTGCCCCTGTAGTCGCTGGCCAACCAGCTGTTGCAGCTGGAGTGACCATAAGTCCTGTCATGGTAAATTCTGTGATGGGCAAACGTCCACAAAGTAAGGACGATTATCCTTACTGGCTTGCCGAAAAGTTCGATCAGATAGAAGCGGTGTTTCCACATACGTCCCCAGTGGATAAACACCGCATCCTTACGATAAGTTTGCCAAAAGACTTAATCCCCGATTTGACATCATGTGAAAACTGGGGTAAGGTATTCGCAGCAGTTTATTCAAAATGTTTTGGTACTCCTTCCATGACGGTTCTACCCTCTGTAATTAAAAAGTACAGGATGAGCATGGCCCTGAAGCGGCTGTGGAATTAGGGATGAGACTAGTGGGAGTGTTTGATGTAGTAGCTGAACTGATCCTTGGAAATGTCAAGGGCGATGCAATGAACTTTCAAGTAGCGAATGCTTTGGCTTTAGTCCCAGAGTTGGACAGGCCCCGCGAATTACCGAAAATTATAGCCCGGGCTTATAAAACAATTGGAAGAAACAGCCTAGGCAACAAGCCTTTTGTAAAACTGCAAACTCAATCGCAAACACAGGTTACACAAACAAAAAGTACATCTGAGAAAGATGATAGGCCAGTCTTCACTAAAAAGAGTTGGAGACAGAAAAAACAGGGTAAGCAACAAAAGAAGCCGGGGTCGAGAGGCGCTTCCCCAGTTTCGGTTTCTTCTGAACGTACTTATGATTTACGTGATAGGTCGAGAATTAAATCACCAGAAAGGTTTCAGAGCTCTGATACCCGTTCTCCTCGTTCTTCACAGGCCCAGACGTCGTCACAGGCTGGTGGAGGAGGACGGCAAGATAGAGGAAGGGGCCGAGAGGCTCCCCAGGAGCGAGACCAACCTCGACAACAAGTCAGAGGGAAAGCAGAAGACTTTCACCTTCCTCGACCGCAATTTCAAAAGAAAAAAGTTGCCGCTGTAACAGCGAAATATGCCACAGACCGTGAGAACGAGACTCCAGAATTGGACGTGGGCAGTGACCCTCCTAGACAGCGCCGCGGAAGTTACCATAGTGCGGGAGGCGCTACGTCCTCATATGGAGGCGACAGCAACTGAAACATTCGTTACTGTAGAGACAGCTGACACGAGAGTGGCACCCCCTGACAGACTTTACAACATAGTCATACAAATTGAAGGTGACATACCGCGTGAAATAAAAGGGATTTTTTGGGAAAATCTGACCTCTTCATATGACATTTTGTTAGCAGAGGTGGATTGGCCACCCCCATTCGTTTTAGCTGCACATAAAGGAGAGGAGGTAATCCTTCCAAGCTTTTCAAGGCATGTCCCAAAAGACAAAGCTGAAGCACTTGCAGCTGAGTGGGCTGTGTACCTGGCACCAGCGTTATACCGCAACCATGTGGGATGGGATGAAGAATCACCTCCTCATGCAATACCTTTGCGGTCACTACCGCAGCCACAACCCCAATATCCCATCAAACGGCAGGCAAAAGGTCCCGTCTCCGAAATTCTGACACAGTTGGAATATCAGGGAGTGATCGAACCATGCGTATCACCTATGAACAATCCCCTTTTCGTGGTTTCTAAACCCGATGGATCGTACCGCTTAGTTTTGGATTACCGGGATTTAAATTCCCATTGTCGGAACTTTGCGGTACAGAATACACATAGTTCTGCGCTTGTAGACAGTCTTGTTCGTAAAAAATATAAAACGACACTTGACCTTTCAAACGGTTTCTACACGCACAACCTAGCCCCGGAGAGTGGTCAATGGACCGCATTCACTTCCGGTGGTAAATTATTCCAGTTCCGGCGTTTACCCATGGGCTACGAAAATAGTCCGGGTATATTCGCCGCCCGTGTTGTTTCTTTGTTAAATGACATTGATCAAGACGCATGTTCGTACGTAGATGACATCTATCTGACGGACGACGAATTATTTCAGCATCTGTCCCGTGTGGACCGCATTATTCTTGAATTTGCGGAACAGGGTTACAAATTTAACTTTGCTAAGTCACACATTGCTGAATTTACCATTCTGTTCTTGGGCTATGAGCTCAACAACGAAGGTAAGGGCTTAGCCCCCCATTTCCTGGGAAAATGTGCACATTTGTGCCCCCCAAATACTCTGAAGAAACTTCAGTCTTTGCTGGGTTTCCTGAATTTCGGGCGTACCTACATTCCCGAATATGCCCAGCGTATCAAGCCTTTGTATGCTTTGATACAACCTACTTATTCAAGGTCTTGCTGGCTGCCTGAGCATACCTTAATTCTGCAGTCTTTGCAGACAGACCTATTGGAGTCTAAATATCTTTTGACTCGTGATAACCACACAAACCTGGTGATTAGAATAATTCCGGGGCGGTGGGATTCACATACTTAACCTTTAATGAAGGTGATACAGTACCCATTGCATACAAGTCACATCTGTACACTTCCGCTGAATTGCGCTTTGCATCTGTCGAAAAAGTTCTAACTGCAGTGCAAATGGCGATTCTAAAAGAACGCGCACTGGCACAGGGAAAGCGAATTCTGGTGGTAACACCCTGTCCTGCCCTAGAGGCAGTAACAAAGGCAAGTGTACCGAACTCAAAAGCAATGCATCCCCGTTGGATACAATGGGCTACGTCCTTGACGTCTTCGGACGTCACTTTTGTTTTTGATTCTTCTCTTCAGACTCAGGAGTATTTGCAGTATGAATTCGTTCATCCTCCTCCTTTGTTTTTGCTACCGCTTGAGGATTATAAATGTGTGATCTACACCGATGGTTCGGCGCAACCGGCCACTGGGTCCAAGCACGCTTATTCAGCTGCATGTGCAATTGTCGCAGGTTCTTTTGTTGATGGAAAGTTCAAATCCTCTGCAGTGCATACTCGCACACTTGGAGATAGTACCGCACAATTGGCCGACCTGCATGCATTGCTACTTGCGCTTGAGTTCGCTTCTCAGGATGAGACCACTCTTATTGTATGTGATTCCTACTACTGTGTACAATCTTACAATGACAATCTGTTTTTCTGGTCGAAAAATGACTACAAGGACGCAAAAGGGAGCACAATTAAGCATAAAATGCTTTGGGTTCGAGTGGCAGAATTGCAACAACGTCTGCCCCTCACACAGGTGGTTCACACCTTAGGCCATCAGCGGGTGGGCGCACACGCTATTGGTAACGATCTGGCAGATGAAGCTGCCCGTTCAGCAGTAGTCACGTGTTCAGTAGCAGCGGTTACCAGGTCCATGTCTAAAATTGATCCTGTTATTCTAGCAGCTATTGCTGCAACCAAGGAAGGTGATAATTACCCTACAGGTTTCCCTTCCAAGTATTCTTACAAATTAAGTCCCGATCAGGTTCCTTATGTAACAATACCTGACGTTGGAGATCGGCTGATCCCCAACGCGGACCGCAGGAGTGCCTTGATATCAGCTGCACACGAAGGCATGGCTTCGGCTCATGCAGGTGTGTCAGCTACAGTTTCTATCTTGCAGCAGCGTTATTGGTGGCGTGGATTGTATAAAGACACCCGTGCTTTTGTGCTTTCTTGCGATGTTTGTCAACAGATTAAGCCTTCCACGGTAACACGCCCACCACAGACCCCGCTCTGCATTGCTAACAGACCCTTTGGGTGTGTTTACTTGGATCACTGCGGTCCATTCTCATCAGACACTGCCTATAAATACATCTTAGTAGCAGTGGACTCGTGCACACGGTTCCTCTGGGTCTGGCCACAACGTAGTGCTGACGCTCGAAATGTAATCAGGGATTTGCGTGTCTTTGTGGGAATTTTCGCATGCGGCACCTTCCATTCGGACCAAGGTCCAGCGTTTGCCTCTAAGGCTTACAAGGATGCAATGGTTTCGCTTGGGGTGCGGGTGAAATTTTCGTCTCCGTATAGGCCTGAGGGCAACTCTATCGTTGAACGAATGAACCGTGACTTAAAGCAATCCTTAACAGCTAGAGTTATAGGTACTGGCAGGAACTGGCTGGCCCACTTGTATACCGTTCAACGTGCACTTAATAATCTCCCTAGAAGACCTCTGGGTGGGCGGACCCCATACGAAATGCTCTTTGGCATAAGAATGTTTGTGCCTGACCTTGAGGGTCCAGACATCGCGGCGCAATCCGCCAAGTTTGATGTAGATAATCATTCTGCTATGTTACAGGACTTACAAGAAGCCCGAGACAAACTTGCAACTACACATTTGCCTTCAGCCACAGATCCTGCGTTGCAGATTCCGGTAGCCGGCTGGCTTCCAAAGGTTGGAGAACTGGTTCGAGAGAAGGTTGAAAACAAAAAGAATTCGGCCCCTCTTTTCGTGCACCGGTTCCAGTTCTGGGCTTGAAGGGAACACGTACAGTCATCTTACCACCGCTTCCTGGTCGCAAGGAGAACAGATACATCTCAGTGGAAAATGTCAAGCTACAGCGCCTGGCCGATCCTGAATAGTGTCACACCAGCGGTCTCTTGTCCTGCCATTTATCGGACATATGTTCGTGGCCCATCTACACGAACGGTCGCTGATGCTGTAATTGAGATGGTTGATTTGCCTGAAACTACAATTGATCCCCAACTCTCCACCAATATCGACGAGGACGAGTATACTTATCCTGCATCTGAATCGGTGGCACATCAACCAATAACGCCACTGAGTCCGACTCGTTATTCCTTTGATTCGGATTCCACATCTTCAAAAGTCCCATCCAAGTTCACCCTTTTTGTATCCTGGTTTAGAGACAATTTTTTGATTCCACCCTGGACATACCTCTGGTTGGTACTTTTCTTGATTTTTTTGTTCATGTCCATTGGCTTTGTCACAGTGTTTTTTCTACTAATCAATGGTCACTATTTACCTGAACGCTCTGCTGTAGACTATGTTTCTGGAACTTTGGCTCCTCATTCCTCGTCTCACATCATGAAGCGTGACCACACATTTGTGAACATTTCAGCTTTTCCAGTTGCTGATGGAATCGTATGGGATGCAGTGAACTATCAAATCCATGGTCCGACGGAAATTATTAATGTACCTAATGTCCTTCGTGTTTCAATGGGTGATGTAGTACAAAATAATATTCATTCTGATGATTGGGATGTGCATGCTGTTGAAGCATTGTTTGCCGATTTAAAATATTATGCATCTTTTAATGCTGAAGATTTATATATGAATTCTGCGAATTATGCCGATTTGTATTGTTACCAACATTGGGGTAATAATTTTCTCCATAAGCCAAGTGCCCTGCGTAGTTCTGTTAACTACACCCAATGGGAACATTGTCCAAACCCCTTGCCAGGTAGCTCACAAACTCTTCGAAATAAGTTTACCTATTTTACTGATTTTAATCGGTCGAACCCTGCATCCTATTATTTTAGACTTAATACCACATCAACTCAGAAAATTATGTTGACACACACCAAATTGCTTTATTCGGGTTCCTTTTTAAGTGCCCTAGCTGTGGGTGGTTATGAGTACTGGGAGGATACAATAGATTTGAAATCTATTTGGGGCTCCAAGTCATGGCAGGTACAGGGAACCGAGGCGTTGCATCGTGCTTGTCTCATCCCTACCCAAATTATGTTCCTAAATGCTTCCATCTATCAAACTACGTGTTGGGGCTTAGCTACCACTAAACAATTAAACTCGCCCTCAATTCCATCCCTGTCGAGTTTTCCCAATGATAGCTCACGTTTTAACCTGTCCCTGACGACCCTACAGGCTCTATTACAGAATAATTCATTTAATGTTTCCGAACTGGATCAGTCACCTTGGTTGGTATGGCCTATATCATCTAATGCATGTCAAATGCGTTTTCACGACTCAGGTACTAGCTACACACAGGATAGGCCTGATCCGAGATTTACTGCTTCCCGTACTGTCACTACATATTCTGTTGGTAAATTATGCAAACAATGGCTGCAACATTCGACCCTTGATTCTGTTAAACAACATTTGTCCCTCCTTTCAGGCAATATTGATCTGTCCGACTTTGTTTTGGGACCTCGTGGTCCCCGACCTAAGAGGTTCATTTATGAAACGTATAATGAACTCTGGAAGCTATCACAAATGGAAGCTGCTTCCCGTCTTCGGGAAATAGATCAAGCAAATTTGGAAAAGGTGCTTGCTGTTGTTGACAATAGTATTAATACCCTGTCTTCTCGCATTTATACTTTAGAGAATATTGTGTCCTCTGTTGTTGATATTGTACAAGATGATGTTTCTGTGTTATATCATGGTCAGAATCAATTGCGCTCAGTTATGCAGTTTGCATGGACTTTACAAACGCTCAAGTTAGGTAAAGTTCCTTGGCATTTTTTGAACACCTCTGCCTTGTTTCTACCTTTTAATTTAACTGACAAACAGCAATTCATGTCCATGAAAGATGCAACTTACACTCTATTACATATCGAAAAGATGGATCCTTTGCCGTTCTCTGTTGCAGAACTCGATTCTGCTGTGTGGCTAGTTCATGGGGTTATCGCTTTACCTTTTTCCTTGTTTGAATTTGACTCGTGCATGAAACATTATCCTGTGGGCCGTTACCGGCCCTTGGGCAGTGCTTTCCTGCATGAACTCTGGTCCTTGCCTTTCATGTATAAATGCCTTCGGGACGGCAAGGAAGTCTTTCTCACGGGGGAGTACTGCGACTCGACTATGGGTCATTCGCTTATTTGTAAACACATTAAATTGCATGGCTCATGTAGCGTTTCCGCTCCTAATCTTGCTTGTGTGCTGAAAGGTATTCCTGCTCCTGTTATTTCTCCTACTTTCACTCTCCTTTCCAATGGTAGTTATTTACTTTTAAATAACGAAAACTGTTGTGGCCTGCAGGCTGGCATTCCTTACATTGTAACAGTTTCGCACAGGGTTGTCTGCTGCAAAAATGTGCTTTTTCCTCCCCCTCATGGCAAGGTTGATATCTCTATTTGACCTTCCATCCCTACCATGGAGGCAGATTTCAATAGACTGAGCAGAATAAAGGCACTATTATTGAACGAGGAAGTTATGCTCACGTCCGCCCGGGAGACATTCATTCTCCAGGTGGCGAGTACCCACAGTGAAATACAGGCCCTTTTGAACACTAATCTCCCCCAACATTTTGGGGAGTTAATTCATCGTATTTTTAACGCATCTAACACAGAAGGTCTGGTACACTTTTTTAAAGTCGTGGGGTCTGGTTTGGTGTCCTCCTTCCAAACTATTTTTGGTGTCATCCCTGCGTTTATTCATTCTATTTTTTCCAGCGTCTTTGGTGGTTTCCCGTTGATCATCGCCTTGGCGGCTGGTGTCCTGTTATTAATTTGTTTTATGCGCAATGGCTGCTCCCCGATGGGACCTGCTCGATCCAGAACGCCTCCAGCTGCTTCGTGAGCGCCTTTTGGCTGGTTTTGGTGTCTTGCCATTGGCGACACTAAGTGTGTCATATACTCTTTCCTTTCGCTTTGCGTATTTCACTTGCGTGCAACCTGTAATGACTTGCATCCGATGTCCTTTCACCTGGACCTTGGATTATTGCCTCTCCAATTCGTCATTGTCTGTTCCGGATTTTGTTCAGTTGATGGGTCCCTTAGAGGCCCATGAGCAGGACTGTTCCGTTGCCGGCTGTATGGCGCGTGCGGCTGCACTGGGGATTTTGGCGCAATGGGATATCTGGGCGGCTGCCCAGGATCTCCTACAACAAAGCTGTTTCGTTTATCACGCAAGTTGTCCCTCATTGCTTTTGGATGCTCCCTCTGCTGAGGAGCATTCCTGCTCTTTTGATCTCATGGATTGGATGGCATCTATGTTTTTTGACGATTCCAATGATGCCCTTTTGGAGGGTACGGCTTTTTTCTGCACTTACACTTTCATGGATTGACTTGTTTTTCGCCGTTTGGGCGCTCCCTGTGCTCTACTGGAATTTTTTTTGTTTGCCCTCTGTCTTGGACGCCGGACTGTCCAGGGGAGGGTGTCTTGTGGTTTGTTGCCTGCCTTGTTATGTTGGCCTAGGACTAGCTGCCATGCTGCTTTTCTTTGCGCACGTTACACTGAGCCAGGGCTCCCTCGCCCTTTGCTCTTGCCAAGTTCTTTTGCGCTGTCTGCACTTTCTGTCTTTCACCTTTTCTCTTGTTCGATTTGGGCTCAGACTGCACAACATGTACAAGGTCGCATAACAATGTATTTCGGTTCTTCCTGATATGGCCAGTCTCGCGCACCCAGACATAACATTAGGCGCAAATGACATGAAACTTTGTGTGCCTTTAATACTGGGGTTTTTACTTGCGCTTGACACACTTGGAGGAATCCTTTCCAGGGAGAAGAGCTGTGATTGTCTGCCGATGTAGTTCTGCATCTAGAGACCGAGGTATGAGGGTTTGCTAGTCAAAGCCCAGAGGTCTTCTATTTTTATAATAAACTATCTTACTGCACGGGGAGGGTGGTAATGTTATTTAGACATTTATCCACTGAGTTATGAAATGCTTTCCCCGTTTGTATTCTATGGAATTGTAACCATGCTGCTTATATTATTCATATGCATTATGCTATTAGTACTGACACGTGTACTGTACATTAGAGCACGTAAGTTGGAATAAACATTTTAACCTATCCAGTGTCTCTTCCTACGCACCTTGTGGACAAGTACGAGTGAGTGATGAAAGAGTGTTCTTGCTTCTGCGAGTCCTGAGATAAAGATACCGTGTTCTGGGTTGTCCAAACATTAGTACTTGGGTGCTAATGGGATGCTAAGCTAGTTGGGTTGGGGTTTTTGGGTGCTACGGTATATGGTAGGCAAACCACTGTTTTCCGGGGTCCCATTATCCTGTGCATAGCTCTGTGTATGTGCAGAAACCTTATGACATTACGAGTATAAATGTAGACCCAGTTGACTCAAGAATCACCATGGCTACTACTCAAAGCACCGGCCAGACATATCTATGTCAATTTGCCAATACACCCTCAAATGCTGATTTACCACATGTTCCAAACTTGTCTTTGGTAAGTGCAGATTATGATGTGAGATGAAAATGTGATCATGCTAATCTACACACATGGTATCTCTAAAACATATGGTAAGGGATACATCTCACTAAAGAACAAACAACTCAGAAACTAACATAATTTAGGGGGACATATTGACTCAGAATCACTCTTACAGGTTCTTCAACAAGGATAGGTACATGATCATTTTCAGGATAACATAGAGTCAATGATCTAAGTGCTGGCAAATCAATGTACTAATATAGAAAATCAAGTATACTCCATTAAGTAATTTGTCTGGTTTATCATAAAACGCTTGACTTTCCCAGATCTCAACTCAATGTCTGCATTGTGATAAATCAAGGACCTATCCCAAAGAGTGCCTTAGTGATTCAGTGACTGCATTTGCAGCAACCGGTCCATCTATAATGCATAAAGTAATGTTGAGCATTTGTAACAAAGTATTTGCAATTCATGCACAATAATTCATACATAGATCAGGTGACAATAAAATGCAGTCATATCAGGTTCTGATCTCTTTCTTCTTGACTGCTAGAGTACGAAGAGAGTAAGTCTAGGACGAGTAGATAAAAAAAAAACATCAAAATAAAATTTGACAACTTGGGGAAGGGGAGATGGTTTACCCCAAATTGTATTTTTCTCTTTTCTTCTCTATTTTCTTAGATGGTTTCTTTAATTCTTTTTTCTCTATCTGACACCCTATGAGTACACCGAATTAGTATTAAGGTGAAACGCAGGCAACAAAACGCAGTCATATGCTCTCATTATGCATTTCTGAGATATGGTTTCATATATTCAAGCTGTATGAATACTCAAAAAGCCCATTCCACGTTTCAGCATAACATTCACTTAAATGATGACACATTTTAGAAGCCTTAATCTTAAACAGACTCTGGTTAAAATCACCCCATGTCTTATCACACACACTCCCATCCTGATATCCCACAAATGGGCATTCCAGACCTCACACAATGACCCTATCATCCTCCCTTGCCTCGCATTACTGATAGGAAACAACAAGTTACATACAGAATAACCTCATTTACATCAGGGGGCATATTACCAGAGTGCCCCGGGGGCATTTCAGGCATTGCACCCACTTTGTGCACCCCCGGGGCACTTTGGTATTACAGAAGGGGCCACAGAAGCTTGTGCGTCCCATCACCACCATAGAGTACTCTATTTTCTAATGCCTGACCACTGTCATTCTACTTTGCCCTCTCTTGTCTATTGCACACAAGTGCGGCATAGCACTCACCTGTGGAAATCTCTTGCCATCTCTGTGAGTTTGTTATAGACTCACTTTTAAAAGAGCTGATTACATTTTTGCTTGAATGAAGTCAAAGGAGGAGCAGTGGCCTAGATGAACTGGCATAGTCCCGGTGCTCTCAACATTTCAATGTCCTAATACACAGCATCTGCCTTTCTATTTCCCCTGCCTCTCAAAAATATATAAGTTCGGTAGAGGAAAGTGAAAGGCAGAGGCCGGACAGGAGGACACAATCAGCCTTCATCCTTCCCTCCTCCTGAAGCTCAGTGGTAATTGAGCTTCAGAAGGAGGGAGGGGTGAATGCTGCTCAGCTCCTGGGTCTCCCTTGCTTGGATGAACTACAAAATGCAATTCAGCCAAGTGGCTGACTTGAGACCCCTGTCACAGCTCTTGCTGTGAATGTTCAACTGCTTACAGCCGTGGCCCCACCCTGCTCAGGCCGTTAGCTGTAGAACATTCACAACAAGACCTGTGAACAAAGGCTTCGGAGCCCGAGGGGGATTTCAACCTCGGGTCTGAGAGGCCTTCGTGTTTTAATTAGAACATTCTGCCCTCATAGGGATGAATGTTCTAATAGTTTTCTAGCCCACCGTACCTGGGCTATCCCCGGCATTAAAGTCCTGCTCTCTTCTTTAAGGCCCTTGCCTTCTGCTCGTGCCTTTAATGCTGGAGCGGCCTTTAATGGCCAGTATAGCCTGCTACATGGGCTATAAAGCTATAATAGTATGTCTGTGAAACATATCAAATATCATCTGAACTACTTGTGCTTGAGTATGTTTTCCTCGTTTTTATAGTTGATAATCTGTAATTATGATATTGACTGATGATAGAGAAACAAGCCTATGTCTATGGTAGTATGGTAAAACACTGTGCCTTTGTCTTGCCAGTTCAGTTCTGCGACTCTGGATTAGGCTGGAGTCCATATGAGGTCACTAGGCTGTCACTGTGAACTCTTAAAATATAAATAACTGGCTTGTGTCAAGACAACTGTAATTGCACAGGAAGGTTCTCATTCATACAAGTAATCTGTGGGAACTGAGAATTATAATCTACTTCACTTGTCAGTTAAGTTAGAACAGGGCTGGACAGACCTTTATTCCACTGGGCTTTTTTCCCAGTGGACTTGGGCCCCTGAAGGCCAATTTTTGTAGGATAGGGGGCTGCACCTGGTATCACTGTCAACTTCCCAAGTTCCCCCGAGGTTACTTGCAGCAGGCATTGGGAGGCTCCAAGAGAGAGAGAGAAAGAGAGGGAGGGAAGGAAGGGGAAAGCAATCAAAGAAGGGGAAGAAGAGAAAGAAAGTGAGAGACTGGATGGATTAAAATAGTGAGATTGTGTGAGGATACGAACATTTTTCCAGGGCTGCTTGATTCCCCAGTCTGTCACTGACTCAGAAGCTGCCCTGCTGGCTGACTGTTGTGCTACAAACAAAATCTGTAGAATTAATTGACTTTGAATTTGTATGTAGGGTTTGATACATCCATTCAGCACTTAAATGGAATCATGTACATTTTCCTGAAATATGCACTCTGATTTAAGATTTACCTGTGATATGGTTGTCTCTCATGAGATATCTATAATGAGTGCCTCGGTCTCCTAAAGGAGTTAAAGAAGATCACCTATGGGAATCGTGACTTCACAATTCTCACACCTCTGAATGAGGCTGTCTCTGGGCCTGATTACAAGTTTGGCGGTCCATAGGACCGCCAAACCCGTAGTGGCGTTCCGTGGACCAACAGACTTGCGGCCTACCCGCCATATTACTGCTTGGACTGCCACAGGACCGCTGCAACCACCAGGGATCTGTGATCATGCGGCGGTGGCGCAGCGGTCTGAGGAAGTAATATGCCGTTGGTGCCACTGCGGCACCACTAAGCATATTATGAGTTTCCTCACCGCCCTCCTTTTCATGGCGGTGAGCCCGCCATGAAAAGGGTGGCAGTGAGGAATTGAAGGGGGCCCTCCTTGTGCCTCTGTGCTTGAGGGTGCATGCTGGGAGCACATGTTGTGCCCCCCTGTACATTTGCACCCCTAGTTTCAGCACACTATGGAATGCACAACATTGTGCAATCCATATCGTGCAGGAACGGGCTGTGGCTGTCTCACGGCAGTGCATATCTAAGACACACCTATGTGCCTTAGATAAGCACCGCCGTAACACCGCCACAGCACCGGCTGCCGGCCCAGGATTAACTTGAAATCTGGCGGGCAGTCTGACTACGTGTTTGGCAGTCTTCCTGCTGGGCGCTGGCATGGCAGCCCGCAGGAAGACCGCCAAATTTGTAATCAGGGCCTAAATCATTTACCCAGATTAGGATTCAAATGATACAGTCAAGACTATGAACAAAGGGATGGACCTAAGAGCTGAGCCTAGGCGTTTGCCAATGAACACATCTTCTATCACTTTGAGGAGGAGATATGTGTCCATCAGACTATTATCCTTTGCACTCCGTGGGATGCGCTGTTGTGTTACCAGCAGAACATACTGGAATAATTTGCAAGTCATTCCGATTACTTGGTTGGTAGAAATAATCAATATTTTATGTCTTTCATTCCCCTTTAGCCTGTTGTTGCTTTGGAGGACTGATGCTCTTAAATGTCGCCTGAGTTTTTCCCACAACCCCTTCTTTTTACAAGGATAGTGATTTTAACGCCAACCAAGTAGAACTAGCAACTTGATATACATTTTATCTTCAGATTTCTATAGCTGAAATTCACTTAAACTGCAGCAGTATATAATCATGAACGGATCTTCAAATGGCCCCATTATGTCAAACACACTGATTTCTCCTAGGGTTTATTTTGAAAGTTGTTCCTCAGCCAGAAGCAGCCACCTCTCTCTCTGTAACTCTGACTTTTATTGCTTTGGGCGTGCACTGTGCAATTTCATTTCTCATCTTTTCTTTGTTTATCTATGAGAAGCAATCAAAAGTTATATTTCGACTGGCTGTTTATGAGTCTCAAACACAAATTACCTTTATGTTCAGCAGCACTGTTTAGAAATGTAGTGCTAATGTGTCTAAGGGCGAATGTGAATATGTATAGTACTAAGGGGCATATTATCAAGAACGGCGTTAAAATTATCGCCGCTTTAGCGGCAGAAAACTGAGGCTAAAGCGGCAATAATGGGCTTGATAATATGCCCTGGAGAATTCCAATAGAAGCCCATGTTGACACCAGAACATGGGCTTCTATTGGAATTCTCAAGGGCATATTATCAAGCCCATTATCGCCGCTTTAGCCGCAGTTTTCTGCCGCTAAAGCGGCGATAATTTTAATGCCGTTTCTTGATAATATGCCCCTAAAATTGCTAGGTGCTGAAAATTCTAGGCGCTACAGTTTAATGGATGGCTTAGATACTGTCTATTATGGTTCGGTTTACCATGCCCATTCAGTATTCGCTCACAGTGGGCCTGATTCACAGAACTAACTTACGTCAAAAACGTAAACGTAAAGTTAGTACTTTTTGGTATTCACAGAATACACTTACTCATTTTGGTATTCACAGAATGAACTTACTCATTTCGGTATTCACAGAAGTTAGTAACTTTAGGAGTCCTAAAGTTAGGACTACTAATTTCTGTGAATACCGAAATGAGTAAGATTATTCTGTGACTACCAAAATGAGTAAGTGTGTTCTGTGAATACCAAAAAGTACTAACTTTACGTTTACGTTTTTGACATAAGTTAGTTCTGTGAATCAGGCCCAGTGTGTTTTGTAAGAAAAGCGTTTTCCACTATTAGATGCGCTGCATATACTCGACGCTGGGGATTCATGTCTTCTGATTCTCCTAGACCTCTCTGCAGCCTTTGACACGGTTAATCATAGCACCCTCCTCAACACTCTTCAACAGAGAATGGGACTGGATGGCACAGTGCTCAAATGGTTTGCCTCTTTCCTCTCGGACAGATCCCAAATGATCAAGATAGGGAACAGTCTTTCATCTCCTGTTGCCGTAGGTCAAGGCGTCCCTCAAGGTTCTATCTTGGCACCCACCTTGTTTAATCTCTACCTGGAACCTTTAGGGAACCTCCTAAGCAAATCTGGGATCCTTTACCATCTGTATGCGGACGACACACAAATCTACCTTAAGGTGTCCTCCGCACACGATCTCTCCCTACTCAATTCTACCCTCAACTCTATTCACAACTGGATGTCTGCTCACCAACTCATTCTGAATCCCGCCAAAACTGAATTCCTCCTCCTCTCTACCTCTCTCTCACCTCCTCCTGTTCAATCTTGGATGGATCAGCTGAACCTTCTCAACAACAAACCCATCATTGTTGACAGCGCTAAATCCCTAGGTGTCATTCTCGACAAAAGACTCAACCTAATCGCCCACATCAACTCTATTGCTAAGAATGCACGGTACCAGCTGCGCCTTCTGTGGGGGATCCGTCGGTTCTTCCCGGAGAAAGACTTAAAAACCTTGGTTCAATCTCTGGTTCTCTCAAGACTGGATTACTGCAATTCTCTTCTGACTGGCCTACCCAAATCCCACCTCTCCCTCTCAAATCCATCCTCCATTCAGCAGCTCGCTTCATTTCAGGGTCTAAACGAAGCGACCACATCACTCCTATCCTGTCCTCTCTGCGATGGCTTCCGATCGAGGCAAGATCTATTTACAAAACTGCCTGCATCACACACAAAGCCTTACACACGTCCTCCCCTCGTTACCTGGCGAATAAACTGAAATTGTCCGGTGGCTCTCGCCCTTCTCGCAATGCGGAAAAGCTTCTGCTTGAGCCCCCGTCTTCAAAAGGGAAAGATCGATGGCTCAATCCTTCTCGGGCAATGCGGTGAGAATCTGGAACTCGCTTCCCCCACTGCTCCGTGCCACCTCCTCTACCCGGATCTTCAAAGCTGACCTCAAGTCTCTTCTATTCCAAAGACACTTCCAGAACTAATACGTTCGGTCTTAGGCCCCTCTAGGAAGTCCGCTCGTCAGTATAAAGTTGTACTTGTGTCTGTTCATTCCTTATTTTATGTGTTGTGTTGGTTTTTATGTGCGTGTTCCCCCATTATAAGTCCCCTGTGAAGTCACGCCCTCTCTACTACCTCAAGGAAGCTCTTCCATGATAGGAATTCTGTATTCCAAGCCTATAGAAGGGCCTTCTTAGTGTGCTTCGAGTTACTGCCACTTATTACAGTATTTTGCCTTTAGTGTATTTTGTACCCCATGTATCATATATTTTGTACCCCATGTACCCCCTGTTGAATCCACGCCCTCTCTACTACCTCAAGGAAGTTCTTCCACTATAGGAAATTCTGTACTCCAAGCCTATAGAAGCGCCTTCCCAGTGTGTCATGTGTGACTGCCATTTATTGCAGTATTATACCTCCATTTGTATTTGGTATCCCATGTTTCATGCACATCTGTCACTTTTTCCTATTGGAACTCATTCCTCTTTTGTATTTGGTTTGTTTGTTTTTGCACAATTGTCACTTTTTCCTCATGCAATGTAACGCTTGTCTTTGTATTATGCTCATTTGTATCCTCCTCCTTATGTAATGTTGCTGATCCTGTTGTGAAGCGCTCTGACACCCTCGGGTAAAGTCCGCGCTATATAAAAATGCATAAATAAATAAATAAATATTAATTCGTATTCTTTTCGCACTATCTCTAAACCCGATGTTAAGTTGGATGCTGTCTTGCAATTATCCTGCAATAACGTTTTATTTTGTTTCCGGAGGATGTTTTGTACAAAGCTGGAGTCGAGTAATTGTGTTGACCATTTGTCAGATAAGTGACCTTTTCAAAGTTTATGACTGTAGAAAGTACATTTGAAGTTAATGCGTGTGGCCGGCTTACACAATGTACCATTTGTCTTAAGCTCTCTTTGTTTCTTGCATCAAAAACATCCGATGCATTCATCACTAGGAAGCCCCTGGATTTACCTCGAATACAGTGCTTCGAAAAATGTTTATACCTGTCTTTTTATTTCATCAGAACTCCCACACAGAAATATTTAGGCCCAGATTTACCAAAGTGTTGCATGGGCGGCTCGGCGCACGTGACAGGAAGTACCGGAAATGGTCTTGTTGGTTAACTTTTACGTATAATGTGTTTTTTTTTTTTTTATCACATCTTTCTGTGAGCGTAGTGCCAAGCTGTTTTGTGCTACAGAGTGTAAAATATACGGTAATGCGTGCAGAGTGGCCGTGACAGGGTGATAACATGGACATCCGTGGTCATCATCGCAGTCCCTACCTTTCAAAAATACACAACATTGTGAAAATGAGCATCCGGATTATTGGTGTGTCACATTACGCATTCTGTGTGTGAGAGGTGTAATTTGAATACCCACTCAGGAATGTGCAATTACATAAGAATGACACCAACACAGGCAGGAAGATTGACACAGACTCAAGAGAGGGATGGGTGAAGAGGGAGTGAATCACATGCATTCGTTTTAGAATATGTTTGGTTGCTTTTTATGACTCAGTCTTGCTGGTGTGTAAGAGGACTCTTCATGTTCTGGTACATTGTTCAATGATGTGGTCATGTACAGTCATGACTGTACTGCTCCTGAATGCTTTGCACTGACTATGACATTTATTGCTCTTGAGTGACACGTTATTTGAGTGACTATGAAATGTATCAGACATTCCCTAATTAATGTTTGCATGGCTGTGGGATGTATGTTCAAGGTCATTGAAATCCATCCTACCTTCCCTCATTTTTGATGGGATGTGATGGTTATTTTGCTGGGCGCTGCATACCATACTCGAGAGATTGGGCCCTACAGGTAGGAGGACATGGAAATGCATATGCATATGACTGTGATGGCTATTAGTTACATATGGGATTGTATTCTACATATATGTCAGTTGTGTCAGTGTCTTCCATTCTGATGCAATTGCAGCTGACACCTCTTTCTTGCTTGTAGCAAGGTCTTCATGGGTGGTTGGTCCCCACCTGTTGCCTGTTTTGCCGTCTTATTTAATACCTGTTTACTGCGTCTTATCCTTGTCAATAGTAATTTTCCAGCAAGTGTGTTTGCATGGGAGTGGGACATCATCACGCAATGACATTTGGCGCGGATCGCACAATGCTGAATTTTTTACAAGTGTGATTTTGTCATCAAAGAATTGCAGAAAGTCAATTAGATGCTGCATTAAATATATCAATTTGCACAATGCAACGGATCTGGTTTTCGCACTGTTTTACATTCAACAAACCGTAATAAGTCCCGCATTTTCTGTTAAATGTCACTTGTTTTGTGTGTAGTATGTCTCTAGATTTCGGTGGCAGAAACTACCACAATCTCGTTGCAAAGATAAAACTGTAGAAATTGGCATCTGTGTTGAACGTAAATATTAAAACACAGCCCTCAGGTTTAAAAAGTTGCACTTTTAAAATTCGAATCTAACAAAAGATTAACGGGACAAAAAGAGTTCAAAGGGGCAAAGGAGAGCATGCAATTGAGTAGGAATGCTGCTTCTGTACAGCAAGGCTGTAAGTATGGCTCTCGTCAGTGCCCTTGTTGTTTTCAGCAGGACACGCTTTCCTCTCATACTCATGGTGTGGCTTCCAGCAGCAGGCAAAGGATGTGACACGGCTGCTTATTATTGATACCTATTGTTTTCCATGTTGCCACTAAGACTTATGTCAGCTGTCAGAGACATTGTTGGAAACAGGACTCGTCAGCCTGGTAATCTTTCCATGTCTGAGCTACATAATTCATTTAATTCTTTGGTCTGCCACATAAGTATGGTGGGATCGGAAAAAAAACTCCACCCCTTACACACTCAACACCTCTCCCCCAAGAGAGGCAATCATCCATCCGCTTAATCAAGGAAAAGGCTAGAGCAGGGGCCACCCAGAGAAACTCTAATAATAAAAATACGTTTATTGTTTGATAATAAAATAATTACAATGGGTATAAAAACGGTAATTCGCTATTTGCACGATACATTTATATCGGAGAAACTCTATTTAGCACCTAGGAGCATTTTGAAAATTAAAAGAAGTATAACTAAGGCATCTGTACTTGTTTGTAGGAAAATACTAGAGACTTCTGTCTTCATTGTACTGTTTGGTAAGCTACAGCCACTCTTATCACAGAAGCATTGAATCACACAAATAAGTCTAGCTGGCGCCATTCCTTAATTTGACAGATGATTGCGCAGATCTCCCCTAAAAATCTATAATAGAAACACGAGGGTTACCTTGCTGGAGATGATTTATTGCCCTTGGCTATTAGAAAGTATGTGTTTCTTCTATCCTGCCCCATGAAGTGTAAATTGCTGATTTGGTGTTTCCTTATTGCCGTAGAGTTTCAAAGTTATCTTAAAAGCTTTTTTTGGGAACGTTAATCAGTCATTGCTTTGTTTTGCTCGGACATTTTATGAGTACTATTACAATTGAATATCTATATCTTGTACTTTTGAGGAGAGAATGTAAAAAACAGCATTGCCCTTATGATGGTTCAAGGCACCTCTCAATATAATTCAATTACTTTATTCGAATACGAGTTGTATCCGTAAAAGTGCAATTAAAATTCATATAATCCATTACATTAAAAGGTAATCATAAAACCATGCATAAATATAACATACAATAATTAAAATATGCCCCCCGTCATAAGTGTATAAAGGGCATATTCATACATCAGGCCTATAAAGCAGTCATACAGCAAAGTGCTCTTACAGTTGCTTTCAAAAAGGCACCCAAACAAAGGGTTTTGTCTTCATCTACCAGATGGAAATAGCAATTGTAATCCATTTTTCAGGTGTCTGACTCCTCTAGTCTTTAAAAAGGGGACCTGAAAATGTTTAGACTACGTAAGATAAAACCCACAAAAAAACAGAAAATGTGACATTTGTCCGGAATTGCCATCAAAAGGACATGGTAGAGAGTCCAGATTAAGGTTAAAACCCAACGGGAAATTTAATATATATTTCACTGTGTCGGCCTCATATCGAAACAAAAGGCTTCGTTCCCATTGCCCTTTGACTCTGATCAAATAAAATGCAGTGTTATCTGGAGCGGTAAACAACGTGTAAGTTGCCACACTCTCTTCACAAATTCCTTGTGCAGTCTATTGGAGGTTGCCTGATCGTATAATACCTTCTGTATCTGTTTTTTGTTAATATCTAAGTTATTGAGTGGGTCGACAAAAATCCAGTCAAGATTAACAAAATAAAATGAGGGGCTTACTCTACCAAACCAATGAATCTTGATCCCCTTCTTTCATTTAAGGCAATCCTTAATGATATCCCTGGTTAGATATGCTTTCTAATTTTTCCAAATAGCAAGCCATAATAGCGGCGGTCGAGTCTTGATGTAATCCTCAATGTATGGGATGCCTATTTCTCTATGACAGATATAAGTAGAAGACGAAATGGTTTCTTCTACAAAATCTGTTTTCCTCCAGCTGTACCGGGTTACAGTTCTGGAATTCCCAGACACCAGCGCCATATGTGGCCGAGGGCTGTGTTTTGTGTATTTGCACTAATGGAGAAAGAGCACCCCCCCCCCCTAGGTTGTGGTAAAAAAAATAAAGCACCAATAGGTTTTGTTAGTTTTAACCTACTTTGCGCGACTCGGGGAGCCCACGAGCCTGGTGCTGCAAATGATACTCCCAGTTAGGATAAAGTGCTGACTTGTGATAACTTATTTTTGCCTGCAGAAATAAAAGATAAATGGTGTTTCTTTGGCCCACAGGCCATTATGAAAGATTTTTTAAAAATTTGTTTACAAGTCTAGAGTAAAATCAACAAAGCTCTGCACCAGTCGCCATGAAGCATTTTGCGTACGCACCATTAAAACTACATCGTCAGCAGACAAAAGTGTGGGTAAAGGAGAGCCATTGACTGGAGGAACATCTGAAGTCATATTCATTAAAAACAGGTGAAGGTTATTAATATATAAAATAAATAAGAGTGGTGCCAGCACACACCCTTGCCATACACCTCGCAAGACATCTATAATTGATACCTCACCCTCAGCAGTAATTCTAACCTTGGCCTTGAAAATCTGTGTGTAAAAAAGCAAGAGAGTGCACCAGTGCAACATCCAATCCCTGCGCCAAAAGGATCACCCAAAGCTTACACCGATTTAAGCTGTCAAAAGCTTGGGATGGATCCATAAAGGCTAAATATACTGGTGATTTGCGTGCAATTGTATATCTGTCTATAATCAATGATAGATTTAAACATTGCTCGATAGTACCAACATTACTCCTGAACCCATATTTTGCAAAGATATAAAAAGGACGTTGCTTCTGCCTAATCTTTAATATGGTTATATAAAATTCTCCCTTGAATCTTGGCTGTGGTATCGATAAGGGAAATGGGTCTATAGCAACTAGGTTGAGTGCAATCTCCCTTTTTAAAAATCGGCACAATGATGGACATTGACCAAGATTCCGGATGACGGGGAGTAAGTCAAGTAATTAAAAACATTTGCTAACAAGGGTGCCCAAAACTCAGTACAGTGCTTAAAAAGATCTATTGGGAATCCATCGGGCCCAGGTGCCTTACCACCTAGACTTTGAGTGATTGCATCCTCTACTTCCTCTAAGGAAACAGGAAAATCATTGCAGCACCCCTTCACATCATCCATGCTAGGGTCGTCAACAGCTGCATAGATTTTAGAAAAGAGTGCCTCCCAGGTGACACTAGCAATATAACATGTTAAAGGTGTTACCGGTTAGCTCACTCTCTTTAATGCAAATACCTTGCTCCAAAATAGGTTGCTATTTTTTGCAGCCGCAGATAGTGCAAGTTACCCACTTTCTGTTTGCAGTGGCCTTTTCATATATCTTTTGGCATGCGGCCACTGCTATGGGATCCCTGGGAATAGATATAAGTGCCTTTCTTAAATTGGGATTGACCATTGAACATTCATGATCAAACCATCTAGGTTTAAGGTATTTAACTAGTGGCGGATAAACCAACTTACTCTTAATGTTTAGGCACAATTGAGTGAAAGCCAGGATCACACCATGATTTGCACCATCATTATCCACCAGTGACTTATTTTCTCTGACTATAGGATAGAAGAGTTCAGCTTGGCGGATCACTCTCCATTTCAATTTTAAGCCACCAATATTTATTTATAGGCTGGAGGCCCCGCACTCCACTCTCAAATATCCTAATTGGGCAGAGTGAAAGTTATCACAAGAGGATTATGGTCCCCATGAGTAGAGGTCAGCACCCTCCTCAATAATGCAAGATCAACTGTCTGTTATAACAAAATAATCTACTGTGGAATGGAGGCCTCTGCCTCTATGCTTAGGTGTCACTTGCTTGCTAGAGCCAGCAACATCCATGACATTAATTAAATGATGGAAATCCAAAAGATACTTTAGTTCTGCTCCTCGAGTATCAATGCCATAAATACAACTATTATGGCCTTCATCCTTCACTGTGCCACAAATGACTGTAGGGATATTGGCTATACCCAATCTAGCATTGAAATCTCCTGTTAAACAAAACCCCGGTGATAGGCCATTGACTGCCTCAAGAATTTGCAAATCCATCATATTCTCAAACACTTGCATACATTTTGTATTTGGAAAATTACATAAATCATTGTTATAAAAATGAATAAAATATAAAAACAATTGCCTCTTAAATTTTAGCACTTGAAAGCTATTATTATTAGTTGGGATGGATTTAACGTTCACCCCAAAGCTAATTTCACCCAAATGGCTAGTCCTCTGGCAGCCTTCCCCGAGCAAGATGGTATTGCTGGAATATAATATAAATAAAAACCGTCAACTGAAACATCCTCCACTAGCCATGTTTCCTGGAACAAAAGGACGTCAAATTGTTTTTTAAACATTAGCAAATCAGGTAGCAATAGTTTTGATGCAAGACCAGCCACATTCTGACTTATGATATGCAACTTTGACCATCTGTTGTCCTCGTTGGACTCAATATTTATAGGAGAAGAAGGGGAAACGGATGGGGAATCCTCTCGTGGTGATTGTGGCTGGACGTAGGATCTTATTTGGGACAGTGAGGGGATTGTGCTCTTATCATGTTCATCCCCCAGTCAATCTAGACTTTCTAGGTCACTCAACAAAGCATATCTATTTTCAGATACAAATTGTGGTCTGGGATTGTTTAGGGCAATGCCTCTAAAAGGGGTCCTATGGGCAATTTGCCTACAAAAATGGCCAAATAGGAGAGCACATATATCGGTATGGATCGAATTGCTAGCCTCCTTCATGCCCTGCAGGTACCTTACTATGGCTGGTCTCTGAAATTTTATAATAATACAATCTCCTGCAATGTCCTTCCTAGAATGACCAACCCGGCCTACCCTTCTGGCCATCAGGATTTCATTGAAGTGTGACCTGTTAAGGCATTTATACTTCTGTAACCAGTCAAAACATTAATTTTGCAGCTCTGGCTATGGTTCTTTTTGGGTCTCCTTAAGTGGGGGAACACCAGTGAGAATTAAAACATATGGGCTTGATGCTAGGGGCAAATCAAGTTTAACCTTGTTAGGGAGAGCAGGAGAGGTATTCGGATAAGACCCAGTTAAATTATTGGTTGACTAGTTAGGGTCTTGTTTGGTCAAATATGCTGGCCTGTATGTCAGGTGGGTTAAACTATTTTTCTGCTGCGTTTTGCGGTGTCCTGAGTTAGCAGACACCATAGATTTCTCCTGTATAACACCATCAGCTACATTAACAGTGGTTACAATATCAACTGGAGAATCAGTTTAAGTGAAATTATTCACCTTTAAGAGCGGTTGAAAGTTGGATTCAAGTGATGGTGACAATCTAGGTGATTCAAGAGCGTATAGTTTAGAGACAGTATCAAGCACACACTGCTCAATACTAAACAATTGTGCCCTAATTGGTTGAAGTTTTTCATCTAAGACAGCACCCAGTTTTTCACTCAATATGTTACATTTTGGCGACTCCATGATGCACCTATCTGCAGTCTGCATTGATTGAGTCAAGGGATGTTTAAGACACCAGTTATTAAGTTGTCCCTGGCAAGTGGACTTACATTTCCTCGTCACTGGTGCTTTAGGGAGCTTAGCGGCCCTCTTTTTCTTCTTGAGGGCTGGTTCCTGATCAGACAGAGTACTTATGGAGCAGTCCGGATTTAGCGAGGGTAAACAGTTGTCAACTTCACTTGACGTTGTTATCACCGAAATGTGGCGGCAAGTCATACGACAAACGTGATGTGGGACAGCCCTCAAACAGGCGCATATCAGCCTTTGGGGGTCCGTGATTAAGGACAAACTCCAAAGATAATCTCCTTTTGGTTAAAGTAATTTCCTTTGTCACAATCCTTATTGCCCTCTCCAGAGTGCTATCAATCAATCAATCAACACCTTTATAGAGCGCGCTACTCACCCGTGAGGGTCTCAAGGCGCTAGGGGGGAGGGATGAAGCAGCTACTGATCGAACAGCCAGGTCTTAAGAAGTCTCCTGAAGGTCAGCAGGTCCTGGGTCTGTCGCAGGTGGATGGGGAGGGTGTTCCAAGTCTTGGCGGCGAGGTGGGAGAATGATCTGCCGCCGGTGGTCGTTCGGCGGATGCGTGGGATGGTGGCGAGGGCGAGGTCAGCGGAGCGGAGCTGGCGGTTCGGGATGTAGAAGGTGAGTCGTTCGTTGAGGTATGCTGGTCCGGCGTTGTGGAGTGCTTTGTGGGCGTGGGTGAGGAGCTTGAAGGTGATCCTCTTGTTGTCCGGGAGCCAGTGCAGGTCTCTCAGGTGGGCGGTGATGTGGCTGTGGCGAGGGGTTCCGAGGATGAGGCGTGCAGAGGCGTTTTGTATGCGTTGGAGTCGTTTCTGGAGTTTGGTCGTGGTGCCAGCGTAGAGGGCCTTGCCGTAGTCCAGCCTGCTGCTGACAAGGGCTTGGGTGACCGTCCTTCTGGTTTCGGTGGGGATCCATCTGTAGATCTTGCGGAGCATGCGGAGTGTGTTGAAGGAGGAGGAGGAGACAGCGTTGACTTGCTGGGTCATGGAGAGCGTTGAGTCCAGGATGAAACCCAGGTTGCGTGCGTGGTTGGTGGGTGTCGGAGGAGCTCCCAACGTGGCCGGCCACCAGGAGTCGTCCCATGCAGAGGGGGTGGAGCCGAGGATGAGGACCTCCGTCTTGTCAGAGTTCAGTTTCAGATGGCTGGTCTTCATCCACTCTGCGATGGCCTTCATTCCCTCATGGAGGTTGGATTTGGCGGTGGCCGGGTCCTTGGTGAGGGAGAGGATCAGCTGGGTGTCGTCGGCATACGAGATGATGTTGAGGTGGTGCGCTCGGATGATGTTGGCGAGCGGTGCCATGTAGATGTTGAAAAGGGTCGGGCTGAGGGATGATCCTTGGGGTACGCCGCAGGTGATCGTGGTGGCTTTGGATCTGAATGGGGGGAGACGGACTCTCTGGGTTCTGCCAGTGAGGAAGGAGGTGATCCAGTTCAGGGTTTTGTCGCGGATCCCTGCGTCGTGGAGGCGTGTGCGTACGGTGTGGTGGCAGACGGTGTCGAAGGCGGCCGAGAGGTCCAGGAGGATGAGGGCCGCGGTTTTGCCGCTGTCCAGCAGGGTCCTGATGTTGTCGGTGGCAGCGATGAGGGCGGTTTCGGTGCTGTGATTGCTGCGGAAGCCGGATTGGGAGGAGTCCAGGATGTTGTTCTCCTCCAGGAAGTGGGTTAGTTGTCTGTTGGCGGTCTTCTCAATGACTTTTGCCGGGAATGGGAGCAGGGAGATGGGTCAAAAGTTCTTGAGGTCCTTTGGATCCGCCTTAGGTTTCTTGAGAAGGGCGTTGATCTCGGCATGTTTCCAGCTCTCCGGAAAGGTAGCTGTCTTGAAGGAGCTGTTGATGATCTTTCGGAGTTGAGGTGCGATGATGGAGCTTGCTTTGTTGAAGATGTGGTGGGGGCAGGGGTCGGAAGGAGAGCCGGAGTGGATGGTGTTCATGATTTTGATGGTGTCTTCGTCGTTGACGTGGTTCCAGGAGAGCAGGAGGTCGGTGTGTTTGGTGGGTGTTGAGTCAGGGGTGTCGGCATCCGTCGTCGGTGTCTGGGCGTTGAAGCTGTCGTGGATGTCTGCGATCTTGCAGTGGAAGAAGGTTGCCAGGGAGTCGCAGAGTTCTTGCGACGGCGGGATGTCATTTGTGCTGGAGCTGGGGGATGCGAGTTCTTTTACGATGCTGAAGAGCTCTTTGCTGTTGTGTGCGTTGTTGTCGATGCGTTCCTTGAAGGAGGTCCCTTTGGCGGATCGGATCAGTTGGTGGTGCTTGCGTCTGGCGTTCTTGAGGGCTGCGTGGTTGTCTGGTGTCTGGTCTTGGCGCCACTGCTTCTCGATTCTTCTGCAGGTTTGTTTGGAAGTCTGGAGGTCAGCGTTGAACCAGGTGGCTCTCGTGTTGGTGCGCCTGTTAGAGGGTCTCCTGATCGGGGAGAGGGTGTTGGCGCAGTCGTCGATCCATTGTCTGAAGTTGTGGGCCGCTGCGTTGGTGTCAGAGGGTTCGGGTGGAGGGTCACGGGCGAGGGTGGTGAGGAGCTGGTCTTCGGTGACTTTGTTCCAGCTGCGGTGTGGAATTCGTTGCGGTTGGATGTGCGCGGTGTGTTTCTCGAAGGCGAAGTGGATGCAGTGGTGGTCGGTTCAGTGGAGTTCGGTGGCGTGGCTGAAGGTGACGTGGCTGCTGGTGGAGAAGATGGGGTCGAGCGTGTGTCCGGCGGAGTGGGTGGGTGTCGTGACGATCTGTTTGAGTCTCAGGTTGGCTAGGTTGTCGATCAGGGTTGTGGAGTTGCTGTCGTTGGAGTTCTCGAGGTGGAAGTTCAGGTCTCCGAGGAGGATGTAGTCTGTGGAGGCGAGGGCATGCGTGCTGATGAGGTTGGCGATGGAGTCGCTGAACTGTGGTCGGGGTCCCGGGGGTTTGTAGACAAGGGTTCCTCTGAGGGTGGTGTTGTGGTCGACATGGATCTGGAAGTGTAGGTGTTCGGCCATACTGAGGGAGTCATCAATGTTGGTAGAAATTCTGATGGTGTTCCTGTGGACGATGGCGATTCCTCCTCCTGGTTTGTTGTTTCTGTCCCTGCGGGTGATCTTGTAGCCGTCTGGGATGGCTATGGCTATGTTGGGCGCCGAGGAGGCGTTCGTCCAGGTCTCTGTCAGGAAGGCGACGTCCGGGGAGGATGAATCGAGCAGGTCCCAGAGTTCGACGGCGTGCTTGTGGACTGAGTGGGTGTTGAGCAGTATGCATCTGAGACTGTTGTGGCCTGCTTTGGTGTGATGGGCAGGACATGTTGGTGTGCGCTGGCTGGTGTAGCTGCAGTTTCGGCAGGTGAAGGGTCCGTGGGTGAGCTTCGGGGTGGCCTGGAAGCAGGTGGAGGGTCGGCTGGCGTTGAGTGCGTGGAGGGTTGTGGAGTCATATCGGTGTCTGGTGTCGTGGCACACGCGGGGGCCAGTGGGTCTGGCACTGGGCGCGGTCCAGGCGCGGACGGGCGCAGACGGGCTTGCCTTAGGCGCGGCCGCCATTAAGTAGGGGTCGGGGAGGGCTGGACAGCTGGGAGGCGGGACAGGGAGGGGAGCTGGATTGGGCCGGTCACGCTGGGGGGGAGGGGCCGCGGGGGCAGCAGCGGTGGGGAAAAAAGGGCTAAGGAAGTGAAGGAAAGGGGGAGAAATAGGCAGAAATAAGGCACAGAAGAGCAGAGGTGCAGACAAGTGCAGAAAGGTGAAAAATAGAAGGGGCAGAAAAACGAGTGAAAACGAGTGACGAGCAGAGCAGAAATAAGGCACAGAGGAGCAGAGGTGCAGAAAAGTGCAGAAAGGTGAAAAATAGAAGGGGCAGAAAACGAGTGAAGAGCAGAGCAGAAATCAGGCACAGAGGAGCAGAGGTGCAGAAAAGTGCAGAAAGGTGAAAAATAGAAGGGGCAGAAAAACGAGTGAAAACGAGTGAAGAGCAGAGCGAGAGGAAGGAGACAGAGGTCCACTGGACCACCAGGGATGAGGCGCAGGGAATACCTGCGGGTGGAGGAGGGCCTCGAACACCAACACACGAGAGTGCAAGTGCAGGGGCAGGCCTCACTTAGTGGTGGAGCTGCGAGGGAGGGGGAGCAATTTCACTGACAATGGGTCAGTGGTCTTGCTCGCCTGTCCCCACAGCGGCCGCCATTACGTAGGGGTCGGGGAGGGCTGGACAGCTGGGAGCGGGGAGGGGAGCTGGATTAGGCCGGTCGCGCTGGGGGTAGGGGCCGTGGGGGCTTCAGCGGCGGGGAAAAAAGGGCTAGAGAAGTGAAGGAAAGGGGGAGAAATAGTCAGAAATAAGGCACAGAAGAACAGAGGTGCAGAAAAGTGCAGAAAGGTGAAAAATAGAAGGGGCAGAAAAACGAATGAAAACGAGTGAAGAGCAGAGCAGAAATAAGGCACAGAGGAGCAGAGGTGCAGAAAAGTGCAGAACGGTGAAAAATAGAAGGGGCAGAAAACGAGTGAAGAGCAGAGCAGAAATAAGGCACAGAGGAGCAGAGGTGCAGAAAAGTGCAGAAAGGTGAAAAATAGAAGGGGCAGAAAAACAAGTGAAAACGAGTGAAGAGCAGAGCGAGAGGAAGGCGACAGAGGTCCACTGGACCACCAGGGATGAGGCGCAGGGAAGACCTGCGGGTGGAGGAGGGCCTCGAACACCAACACACGAGAGTGCAAGTGCAGGGGCAGGCCTCACTTAGTGGTGGAGCTGCGAGGGAGGGGGAGCAATTTCACTGACAATGGGTCAGTGGTCTTGCTCAATGGTAGTAGTTTGAACAACAGGCAATCCAGAACACCCCCTGCTCCTTTTCGCTTATCCATTATAGGAGTAAATCAAGTCACTAACCAGAAAAACTGCCATGGGTGATGGAAGACAGATGAAAGAGGGTGGGCCAAACCCAGACTCGTCTGGTCGCAGATGGGCATAGATGGGCCCACTCTTGGCCCGGTCTACCTACACGTGTCCCGCGCTTGCAGGGTGCTTCAGCCTAATTTATGGCACTCCGGTGCCAGAAAGCAGACACTGCAGCCGGGGTTGCTAGGGGATGCAGTTCCCTGCCCCAGCATCCTCCAGTATCCTCAGGTGAGCAAGGGAGGCAAGGGCAGAAGCGATTGAGGCATGCGCACTGCAGGATGCCACAGCAGATGAGGTCGCTGGGGGATGAAGTTCCCTGCCCCAGCAGACTCCAGTATCCTCCAGTGAGCAAGGACGGCAAGGGCTGCATCAATCAAGGCACCCGTGCAGCAGGAAGCCTCAGCCCAGTTTATTGCACTCCAGCACCAGAAAGGCAGACACTGCAGCCAGTGTCTCTGGGGGATGTAGTTCCCTGCCCCAGAGGCCTCCAGTATCTACCGGTGAGCAAGGGCGGCAAGGGCAGAAGCAATCGAGGCACCCCTCAAAAGAGAACTGAAATATCAACTGTGACATCTGGAAATGCCTTTTAAATTTTTAACTGTGTTTTGATTCTTTTTTGTGTATGGAAAAGCTCCAATGCATGGCAGTCTTCTATTATATCCATACATTTTTATAAGGTATTAAAATTATATGTACAATTGTGGGACTTATTTTCTGTTTGCTTCTCATATATTTGTATAAACCTAATAAAATGCTGTAAAAATTAATTGCTGTACATAAACACTAACTATAATGTTATCTAAAAGATAACATGTTAGTAAAAGAGTATGTAGTATTTACACACTTGTTTGAGGATTAAACCACATCCGAAATAATTGATGAATCAAAAAAGTATCTTATGAATAATTTCCCATTGGGATTATACTTTTGTAAATTCTACCATAGCAGGGATATATGCCCTGTCAGAAGTGACTACAGCAGCAACCATATGTACCACAAACGTAGGAATCACATCATTAACAAGAGATCTTATAACACCAGTATCCACAACCACCTAAGAACGGGGACCACAGATTTCCCCACAGCTGCTACTATCCCAGGGACAACAGCAAAAATATCCTCTGCTAGCAATGCTGGGCCAAGAGCAGCAACAAACTCAGAAGACACTATTGGGGGGAAACAACCTTTACAACATGTTGTTACCACACAATACTTCTTCCACGCATTCATTACCAAGCATATGCCTTTACCACGCATATAGATGTATGTGTGTATATATATATATATATATACATATATGTATATATATATACCTATATAAACATGCATGAATATAAATATATATATCTATATAAATCTATACCAAAAGGTTACAGAGACGTTATAGGTAGGCTCAGGTGTCATTCATACAAAACCAGAGAAATTCAGCTGTTATAATTAGTGAGCTAACTATTACTCGCAACCTGCACTGCTTATGACCTCACATAATTACATCACTCATTACATGGTCAGTGACATGATATATGACATCGCTGATGACATCTCAAATGAAATCACTGATGACATCACTGATGACATCTTCTGGTGGTTGTGAGTGTTTTTAAAGAGTTTGGGGCATAATATCAAGAACGGCGTTAAAATTATCGCCGGTTTAGCGGCAGAAAACTGCCGCTAAAGCGGCGATAATGGGCTTGATAATATGCCCTGGAGAATTCCAATAGAAGCCCATGTTCACACCAGAACAAGGACTTCTATTGGAATTCTCAAGGGCATATTATCAAGCCCATTATCGCCGCTTTAGCGGCAGTTTTCTGCCGCTAAACCAGCGATAATTTTTAACGCCGTTCTTGATAATATGCCCCTCAGAGTGTTGCATTATATACCAAGGTGTGTTGGTGAATCAGTGCATGTATGAGTGCCTGATTTGATGATTCAGTGGGTGCCAAACTAACTGTACAAGTGAGTGATTAGATGTCTCAGTGAATGTATGGGTGACTGACTGGTTGTGTGAATGTGTGTAGCTGTCTGCCAGTTGGTGTCTTAGTGGCTCTATGGGTGTGTGAGTGGGTACGTGAGTTCCTGTATGGGTGAGTGATTGGTTCTCTGAGTACCTATATGGGTGTCTGAGTGTCTGTGTGAGTGGGTGATGAGTGAGTGGATGAGTTAGGGTCTGTATGGGTTAGTGAGTACATGTATGGGGGGTTCTATGGGTGGTTGAGTGTGTGTATGGCTGTGTCAGTGAGTGAGTGCATGTGTCAGTGGTTTATGGGTGAGTAACCGGGTATGTGAAAGGCACTATAGGTGAATGATATGGTATATGAGTGACTGCATGGGTGAGTGAGTGAATATGAGAGTAGCTGTATGGGTGAGTATTTGCTTGTGTCAGTGACTGTATAGGTGAGTGAGTTTTGTTAGTATCTCTATGAGTAAGTGAGTGAGTATGTGTGTAACTGTATGGGTGAGTAAGTGACTGTATGATTGACTCTAAGGGTGAGTCAGTAGGTATGTGAGTAGCTCTATGGGTGACTGACTCAGTGTGTGAGTGGCTGTATAGGTGTATAAGTGGATATGCAGTGGCTGTATTAGTGAGTGAGTGGGTTTATGAGTGGCTGTATGGGTGAGTGAGTGAATGTGTGTGTTGATCTATGAATCAGTGAGTGGCTGTGTAAGTTCTGGCATGAGTGTGAAAATGGGCTTGAGAATGGTAGTGTGGTAGTTGGAGTGGGTGTATGAAAGGTAATATATGGGGAGTGAGTGGATGCGTCAGAGATTTTGTGGATGATGTCATCAAGGATGTCCTTGGGGGCCAACTACCCCTCCTGTTACCTCCAGAAAGTCCCACACAGCAGGATTGCTGAGAGGTTGTTGGAGACCACTCCCCCTTTCTCCACCACTCTGCCAACATGCCTCCTGGTGCACTACTAGTAGGGGCATGAAGTCCCCTTGGCTCCAGAGGGCCCTTGGGGGCCAACTACCCCTCCTGTTAACTCCAGTATGTCCCACACAGTCGGTTTGCTGAAAGGTGTTTGGTGGCCATGCCCCTTTTCTCCACCACTCTACAAACGCGCCTCCTGGCATACTACTAGTTGGGGGATGAAGTCCTCTTGGATGTTTAGGGTCCACTGGGGCCAACAAGCCCTTCTGTTACCTCCAATAAGTCCTAAACAGCGGGATTTCTGAGAGCGCTACAGAGGCCACGCCCCCTTTCTCCACCACTTTGCAAACACACCTCCTGGCTCACTACTGGTTGGGGGAAGTAGTTCACTTTAGTCCAGAGGCCCACAGGAGTAAAGTGGAATTCATTCCCCAACCAGAAGGGCGCCAGGAGGTGCTTTTGCAGATTGGTGGAGAAAGGGGACATGGCTTTAAAGTCCTCTCAGCAATCCCACTGTCTGGGACTTACTGGAGGTAACAGAAGGGGTTCCTGGACCCCAAGGACCCTCGACATCTAAGGGGACTTCGTCCCCAAACCACTATTGCGCCAGAAGGTGCATGTGCAGAGTGGTGGTGAAGGGGGCTTGGCCTCCGGCAACTTTCCAGAGGTTTTGTTTTCTATTTTTTTTTACATTTTGAGGGAGGGGGGCTCCATAGCCCCACTTCCCTGGGCCATTTTTGGCCCCGGCGACCCCATCACTCAGGGCCTGGCCTTTTCTTTTCCATATTATTTTTTATTTTAAAGGGTCTTTTTTGGCTCCAGGGACCTCTCCTCCTGGTGCCTGCACCTTTTTTTACTTTGATTTAAAAAAAGAGGAAGGGGGTCGCGCGGTGTCCCTCCTGGGCTGATTTTGGCCCCGGGAATTCCATCCGCCAGAGCATGGCCTTTCGTTTAAAAAAAATATGTCAGCTAAAAGGATGTCGTAGGGATTCTGCACATAAACAGAGATATGCACAGGATAATAGGACCTCGGAGTATAGCGGCGAGCCAACCATAAACCGTAGTACCTACAACCCTAATCCGGCTAGCATTAGCGTCTCATTAGCAGCGTAGCTACCAATGATTAGACAACCCAGAACATGGTATCTCTCTCTCAGGACTCGCAGGAGCAAGGACACCCTTTCGTTACTCACTCATACCTGTCCACAACTTGCATAATAAGAGACACTGTATAGTTTAAAATGTTTATTTCAACTATCGTGCTCTAATATACAGTACACGTGTAAGTACTAACAGCATAATGCATAAGAATAATATAATCAGCATAGTTACAATTCCATAGAATACAAACGGGGATAGCATTATATAAAGACAGTGGATATAGGGCTAAATGACCTGTTCACCCTCCCCGTGCTAATAACTAGTTTATTATAAAAACAGAAGACCTCTGGGCATTGTCAGGCAGACCCCCATACCTCAATATCTAGATGCAGGGTTTACATCATCAGACAAGCACAGCTCTTCTCTCTGGAAATGTTTTTCTCCAAGTGCCCCTGACACAGAAATCACAATATTAAATGCACACAAATTTCCCAGTGCAGCTGCAATCAGTGTTATGTCTAAGCTCGAGGGGCTGACCAGATCAGCAAGAACAAGTGACATCGCCTTCCGACCTTGTACATGATGTGCAGACATGACCCAGAGTTATCAGGAAGAAGGACAAAAAGGCACGCAGTTCGAAAATAGCAAAGTCTGGAAAACAAGGGCACAAAGTAACGTGCGCAAAGAGGCATCATGGCAGCCAGGCCCAAGCTAACTTAGTAAAGCAGTCTATGAGTCCACAAACCACACGACACCCTCCCCTGGTCAGTCCAGTGGCATAGACATAGGACGAAGATAGAGTTCAAATAGATGGAGCAGAAAGGCAAGGTTCGATGCGGAATAGGCCCCAATGAAGGACATAGAGCAGCATTTAAAAAAGAAAAACTGAAACAACAAAAACAAATCCAGTGGGGCAGAAACGCTGAACGTGGAGACCCCTCAATCAAAAAGAGTGGAAGTGCAGAAAAACGCCATACCTTCCAAGAGGGCATCGTTGGAATCGCCAGAAAAAAGAGATGCCATCCAGTTCAATAAATCAAAACTGCATTCATGTTCCTCACAAGAGGCAGTAGCGAACAGCATTGCGGGACAACTTGCGTGATAATCAATATAACTTTGTTGTAGGAGATTCTGAGCAGCCGCCCAGATATCCCATTGTGCCAAAATTCCAAGTGCAGCCGCACGCGCCATATAGCCAGGTCCAGAATAGTCTCGTTCGTGGGCCTCTAAGGGACCCACCAACTGGACAAAATCCGGGCGAGACAGAGATGTATTGGAGAGGCAATAATCCAAGGACCATGAGAAAGGACATTGGTTGCAAGACATCACAGGTTGCACGCAAGTGAAATACGCAAAGCGAAAAGAAAGTTTGTAAGATATACCAAGTGTCGCCAATGGCAGGACGCCGAAGCCGGTGAGAAGACGTTCACGGAGCACCCGAAGGCGTCTTCGGTCGAGGCGAGCTCCATGAGGTGCAGCCATTGCGTAGTAAACAAATCAAAAGTAGTATTCCAGCAGCTAACGCTAGGATCAATGGAAAGCCGCCAAAGACACTGGAAAAAATAGAATGAATAAAAGCCGGTATTACACCAAATATAGTTTGAAAGGAGGTAACAAGGCCAGAGCCCACAACTTTAAAAAATGCACAAGACCTTCAGTGCGAGATGCATTGAAAACGCGGTGAATTAACTCACCAAAATGTTGTGGGAGGTTTGTGTTTAGCAGGGCCTGTATTTCACTGTGAGTTCTCGCCACCTGGAGAACAAATGTCTCCCACGCGGATGTGAGCATAACCTCCTGATTCAATAATAGTGCCTTTATTCTGCTCAATTTATTGAAATCTGCCTTCAAAGTTGGAATGGAAGGCCAAATTGAACTATCTACAATGCCATGCGGGGGAGGAAACAGCACATTTTTACAGCAGACAACTCTGTGGGAAACTGTTACAATATAGGGTATACCGGCAAGCATGCCACAACAGTCCTGATTATTTAGAAGGAGATAGCTGCCATTAGCAAGCACAGTGAAAGTAGGAGAGATAGAAGGAGCAGGAAATCCCTTCAGAACACAAGCAAGATTCGGAGCTGAAACATTACAAGCTCTGTGCAATGTAATGTGTTTACAAACAAGGGAATGACCCACAGTAGAATCGCATGACTCCCCCATGAGAAAAACTTCCTTCCCGTCCCTAAGACATCTATACATGAAAGGCAGGGACCACAGTTCATGCAGGAAAGCACTTCCCAAAGGCTGAAAACGACCGACAGGAAAATGTTTCATGCAGGAACTAAACTCAAATAAAGAAAAAGGCAAAGCTATAACCCCGTGTACTAGCCACGCAGCAGAATCCAATTCTGCTACCGAGAATGGTAATGGCTCTATCCTCCCAATATGTAAAAGAGTGTAAGCTGCATCTTTCATGGACATAAACTGCTGTTTTTCAGTTAAATTGAAAGGTAAGAATAAGGCAGAGGTGTTTAAAAAATGCCAAGGAACTTTCCCCATTTTAAGGGTTTGCATAGTCCATGCAAACTGCATTACTGAACGCAATTGATTTGGACCATGATATAACACAGAAACATCATCTTGTACAATATCAACAACAGAGGAAACAATATTCTCTAACGTGTAAATGCGAGAAGACAGGGTATTAATACTATTATCAACAACAGCAAGCACCTTTTCTAAATTTGCTTGATCTATTTCCCGAAGACGGGAAGCAGCTTCAATTTGCGAAAGCTTCCAGAGTTCATTGTAAGTCTCATATATGAACATCTTCGGTCGAGGACCACGAGGCCCTAGAATAAAGTCGGACAGATCAATGTTGCCTGATAGGAGGGATAAATGTTGTTTAACAGAATCTAAGGAAGAGTGCTGCAACCACTGTTTACACAATTTACCAACAGAATATGTTGTAACAGTACGAGAGTCAGAAAACCTGGGGTCTGGCCTATCCTGTTTATAACCAGGATCCGTGTCGTGAAAACGAAGTTGGCAGGCATTGGATGCTATGGGCCAAGCCAACCAGGGTGACTGAACAACCCTAGACATGTTGAATGAATTGTTCTGGAACAAAGCTTGTAAAATTGCAATGGAAATATTTAAAAGCAAGCTTTCATTGGGAGGGGAAGACAATACAGGAATAGAGGGTGCATTTAATTGTTTGGAAGTAGCCAAACCCCAACACGTTGTTTGATAGATGGTGTGATTCAAAAATAGAATCTGGGTTGGGATGAGGCAAGCACGGTGCAAGGCTTCTGTGCCTTGTACCTGCCATGCTTTGGAGCCCCAGATAGATTTTAAGTCAATAGTATCCCGCCAATGTTCATAACCACCCACAGCTAAGGTATTCAAAAAGGAACCCGAATAAAGCCATTTGGTATTTGTCAACATTATTTTCAGAGTAGATGAAGTGTTTAATTTAAAATAATAGGACCCAGGGTTTGATCTATCAAAATCTGTAAAATAAGTAAACTTACTTTGAAGAGTCTGGGAGCTACCTGGTAAAGGGGTCGGACAATGTTCCCATTGTGTGTAATTAAAAGGACCCCGAATGGTACTGGGTTTATGGAGAAAATGGTTGCCCCAATGCTGGTAACAATATAAGTCGGCATAATTTGCAGAATTTAAATACAAATCTTCAGCATTAAAAGCAGCATGATATTTCAGATCAGAAAATAACGATTCAACAGCATGTACATCCCAATCGTCAGAATGAATGTTACTTTTCACTACATCACCCATCGAAACACGGAGGACATTTGGTACATTAATAATCTCAGTCGGGCCATGAATTTGAAAATTTACTGCATCCCATACGATGCCATCAGCAACTGGAAACGCTGTAATGTTCACAAATGTGTAGTCACGCTTCATGATGTGAGAGGAAGAATGTGGAGCCAAAGTTCCAGCGACACAGTTCACAGCAGAGCGTTCTGGTAAATAGTGACCATTGATAAGTAGAAAAAAACTGTGACAAAGCCAATGGACATGAACAGAAAAATCAGGAACAGTACCAACCAGATGTATGTCCATGGGGGAACCAAAAAATTGTCTTTGAACCAGGATACAAAAATACTGAATCTGGATGGGATAAGTACTGAAGGGGAATCCGAGTCAAAAGAACAATGTGTTGGGTTCAATGGCGTTGTTGGTAGATGAGCCACGGACTCAGTGGCGGGATCAGCATACTCGGTCTCCTCGTTGCAGGGGGAATCCGGGTAGTCGAGCAAACTTTCAGGCAAATCAACCATCTCAATGGCAACATCAGTGACCGTTCGGGCTGGAAAACCACAAACATTTGTCCTTGAAATGACTGGACAAGAGACCGCTGATGTTACACTATTCAGGATCGGCCAGATGTTGTAGCTTGACATTTTCCACTGAGATGTATCTGTTTTCCTTGCGACCAGGAAGCGGTGGTAAAATGACTGTACGAGTTCCCTTCAGACCTAGGACTGGAACCGGTGCACGATAAGAGGGACCAAATTCTTTTTTGTTCTCCACCTTTTCTCGGACCAGGTCTCCAACTTTCGGAAGCCAGCCGGCAACCGGAATCTGCAATGCAGCGTCTGTGGCTGAAGGTAAATGTTTAATTGCAAGTTTGTCTCGGGCTTCTTGTAAGTCCTGTAACATAGTAGAATGATTATCTACGTCAAAGATTGCGGATTGCGCCGCCATGTCTAGACCATCAAGGTCAGGCACAAACATTCTTATGCCAAAGAGCATTTTGTATGGGGTCCGCCCACCCAGAGGTCTTCTAGGGAGATTATTAAGTGCGCGTTGTACGCTATACAAGTGGGCCAGCCAGTTCCTGCCAATACCTAAGACTCTAGCTGTCAAGGATTGCTTTAAGTCACGGTTCATTCGTTCAACGACCGAATTGCCCTCAGGCCGATACGGAGACGAAAATTTCACCTGCACCCCCAATGAACCCATTGCGTCCTTGTAAGCCTTAGAGGCGAACGCTGGACCTTGGTCAGAATGGAAGGTGCCACATGCGAAAATTCCCACAAAGACACGCAAATCCCTGATGACATTTCGAGCATCAGCACTCCGTTGTGGCCAGACCCATATGAAACGTGTGCACGAGTCTACTGCTACTAAGATGTATTTGTATGCAGTGTCAGACGAAAATGGACCGCAGTGATCCAGGTAAACACACCCAAAAGGTCTGTTTGAAATGCAGCGCGGTGTTTGCGGTGGTCGGGTAACCGTGGAAGGCTTAATTTGTTGACAAATGTCACAAGAAAGCACATAAGTACGGGTTTGTTTATATAAACCCCGCCACCAGTAACGCTGTTGCAAGATGGAACCTGTCGCAGACACACCAGCATGATCCGAAGCCATACCTTCGTGTGTGGCAGTTATCAAGGAAAGTCTGCGGTCCGCGTTGGGAATCAGCCGATCCCCAACACCCGGAATACTTACATAAGGAGTCTGATCGGGACTTATGAGATAAGAGTATTTGGAAGGGAAACCCCTTGGGTAATTAGCACCTTCCTTTGTTGCAACAATTGCTGCCAAAATATCTTTATCTATTTTAGTCATGGATCTTGTAACTGCTGCTACTGTACACGTTGCTGCTGCTGATTTGGCAGCTTCATCTGCCAAACCGTTACCGACAGCGTGGGTGCCCACACGCTGGTGGCCAAGTGTGTGAACCACCTGTGTGAGAGGCAATTTTTGTTGTAATTCTGCCACTCTAACCCAAAGCATTTTATGCTTTATTGTACTGCCTTTTGCGTCTCTGTAGTCATTTTGTGACCAAAAGAAGAGATTGTCATTGTAAGACTGAACACAGTAGTAGGAATCGCATACAATAAGAGTGGTCACATTTGGATTAGCGAACTCAAGTGCTAGCACCAATGCGCGCAGTTCGGCCAATTGTGCAGTACTGTCTCCCAGTGCTTGAGTATGCACCACAGTTGATCTAAATTGTCAGTTCACAAAAGAACCTGCAACAATAGCACATGCGGCTGAATAAGCATGCCTGGAAACCGTAGCCGGTTGTGCCGAGCCATCGGTATAGATAATACATTCGTATTCCTCAAGCGGTAGCAATGCCAGAGGAGGAGGATGAACGAATTCATACTGCAAAAACTCCTGAGTCTGAAGTGATGAATCAAAGATAAAAGTGACATCCGGAGACGTCAAAGATGTTGCCCATTGTATCCAACGGGGTGCAAAGCTTTAGAGTTCGGAACACTTGCTTTCGTCACTGCCTCTAGGGCAGGATAGGGTGTTACCACCAAAATGCGCTTTCCCTGTGCCAGCGCGCGTTCCTTCAGAATCGCCATTTGCACTGTAGTTAAAACTTTCTCCACAGATGAGAAACGCATTTCTGCGGAAGTGTAAAGATGTGACTTGTATGCGATGGGTACTGTGTCACCTTCGTTAAAGGTTAAGTACGTGAAACCCCCTGCCCCTGGAATGATTCTAATCACCAGGTTGGTGTGGTTGTCACGAGTCAACAAGTATTTAGACTCAAGTAAGTCTGTCTGCAAAGACTGCAGAATGGAGGTATGCTCCGGAAGCCAGCATGACTTCGAAAAGTTAGGTTGTATCAAGGAATACAGTGGCTTGATACGCTGGGCATATTCGGGAATGTAAGTACGCCCAAAGTTAAAAAAAAACAGCAAAGACTGAAGTTTCTTCAGAGTAGTTGGAGGGCACAGGAGTGCACATTTCTCCAAGAAATGGGGAGCTAAACCCTTACCTTCATTGTTGAGCTCATAGCCCAAAAACAAAACGGTAAATTCAGCAATGTGAGATTTGGCAAAGTTAAACTTGTAGCCTAGAACCGCAAATTCTAGAATAATGCGGTCCACTCGAGAAAGATGCTGGAACAATTCGTCGTCTGTCAGATAAATATCATCGACGTACGAACATGCATCCGGGTCTATGCCGTCTAACAAAGAGACAACACGGGCAGCGAATACACCTGGACTGTTTTGTAGCCCATAGGGAGACGCCGGAATTTGAATAATTTACCACCGGAGGTAAAAGCGCTCCATTGGCTACTCTCCGGGGCTAAGTTGTGCGTGTAGAACCCATTGGATAGGTCAAGTGTCGTTTTATATTTTTTACGAACAAGACTGTCTACTAGCGCAGAACTATGTGTGTTTTGTACCGCAAAGGTCCGACAATGAGAGTTCAAATGCCAGTAATCCAAAACTAAGCGGTACGATCCATCAGGTTTAGAAATAGCGAAAAGGGGATTATTCATTTGTGACTCGCATGTTTCAATCACTCCCTGATATTCCAACTGAGTCAGAATTTCGGAAACGGGACCTTTGGCTTCCCGTTTGATGGGATATTGGGGTTGTGGCTGCGGCAGCGACCGGAAAGGTATTTCATGGGAGGGTGATTCCTCATCCCAACCCACGCGATTACGGTATAACGCCGGAGCCAAGGCTACAGCCCACTCCACTGCAAGTGCCTCCGCTTTGTCCTTGGGGACATGGCGAGCAAAGCTGGGAAGAATTACCTCCTCCCCTTTACGAGCAGCAAGTACAAATGGGGGCGGCCAATCCGCCTCCGCTAACAAAATGTCATATGAAGAGGTTAGATTTTCCCAAAAAATCCCTTTAATTACACGCTGTATGTCACCCTCAATTTGGATGACAATATTATATAGTCTGTCAGGGGGTGCCACTCGAGTGCCAGCCGTCTCAACAGTAATGAATGTTTCAGTTGCTGTCGCCTCCACATGAGGACAGAGTGCCTCTCGCGCTATGGTAACTTCCGCGGCGCTGTCTAGGAGCATCACTGCCCACGTCCAATTCAGGAGTCTCGTTCTCACCGTCTGTGGCATACTTCGCTGTTACAGCGGCAACTTTTTTCTTCTGAAACTGTGGGCGAGAACGTGGAAATTCTTCTTGTGTCCCTCTGACTTATTGCCGAGGTTGGTCTCGTCCTGGCGGGGCCTCACGACCCCTACCTCTATCCGGGCGATCTCCTCCACCAGTCTGTAACGACGTTGGTGCCTGTAAAGAACGAGGAGAGCGCGAGTCAGGAACATGGAATCTCTCGGGAGATTTTATTCTCGCTCTATCGCGCAAATCATATGTGCGTTCAGAAGATTCTGAAACCGGGGATGCACTTCGTGATCCTGGCTTCTTCTGTTGCTTACCCTGTTTTTTCAATCGCCAGTTCTTTTTAGTAAAGAACGGTTTCTCATCTTTTTCAGATTGAGTTTTTGGTGGTGGATGCGCAGGAGCCTGTGTTTTAGCAAAAGGTTTAACTCCCAGGCTATTACGGCCTATAGTTTTATAAGCCTGTGCAATAATTTTCGGTAATTCGCGTGGCTTGTCCAATTCTGGGACTAAAGCCAAAGCATTAGCTACTTGAAAGTTAACTGCATCACCCTTGACATTGCCAAGGATTAGTTCAGCCACTACATCGAACACTCCCACCAGTCTCATCCCTAATTCCACAGCCGCTTCAGGGCCATGTTCATCCTGTACTCGTTTGATTACAGAGGGGAGAACTGTCATGGAAGGAGTGCCGAAACATTTCGCATATACTGCTGCGAATACCCTACCCCAGTTGTTACAATCTGTCAACTCGGGAATTAAATCTTTTGGCAAACTAATCGTCAAAATCCTGTGTTTTTCCACAGGAGAAGTATTCGGAATAACCGCCTCCAGCTGGTCAAATTTCTTTGCAAGCCAATAAGGTAAATCATCCTTATGTTGTGGGCGCTTGCCCATCACCGAATTAACCATGACGGGACTTATGGTTACATCGCCAGGCCCAGCTGGATGTGCCGCAACTCCAGGCGGGGCTGCCTGGATGTTGCCCGTAACATACTGTACTAAAGCTCTATGCACATGTATCAATGACGAATGCAAAAGACGCAGGTCTACGACCGGAAGCATCATATAACGCGGATGCGGGCTATACCCGGCCAAAACAGGCCAAGTGGCCCCGCCTATTGATAAGGGGCCTATTCTAACCCTGGTGACCGGTTGGGGGAGGGCGCCATCAAACCAAACACGGTGTTGCCATGCCGTGAGCGGTACTTCAACATTCCGATAAGGAATGTAATTATTTGGAGGAGCGGTGACTGTATATTCATGGAACGTATGGTCAGTCCCATCCACCGCTTCAAAGGTGATCCACGAGTAAAATACTTCAAAATGGTAAGCAGGATCTGCTTGTACCACGAAGATCAGATTGACACCCGCGTCTGGCACTCCATATGCTGTCAAATGAGCTTTGAGCGCTGCGCGGCTATGTGCCGCAATTTCTACAGTCATTTGGGCTAAGAATAACCGACAACCTAATACAAGGCAGCACAATAATGGGTCTATATTAGCACCTTTTAATAACCTCAAGGTTGAAAGAACCTATAAAAACATCAATATAGGAGGTATCACCTTCACACCCGTTTCCGGAAACGTATGTGAAGGGTGCTGTGGACAAGCACAAGTACTACTCAAGCGTCTCGCAGATAAGCAGCCCCCTTCGATGGTGGCGCCATGTCGTAGGGATTCTGCACATATACAGAGCTATGCACAGGATAATAGGACCTCGGAGTATAGTGGTGAGCCAACCATAAACCATAGTACCTACAACCCTAATCCGGCTAGCATTAGCGTCTCATTAGCAGCGTAGCTACCAATGATTAGACAACCCAGAACACGGTATCTCTCTCTCAGGACTCGCAGGAGCAAGGACACCCTTTCGTTACTCACTCATACCTGTCCACAACTTGCGTAATAAGAGACACTGTATAGTTTAAAATGTTTATTTCAACTATCGTGCTCTAATATACAGTACACGTGTAAGTACTAACAGCATAATGCATAAGAATAATATAATCAGCATAGTTACAATTCCATAGAATACATCCGGGGATAGCATTATATAAAGACAGTGGATATAGGGCTAAATGACCTGTCCACCCTCCCCTTGCTAATAACTAGTTTATTATAAAAACAGAAGACCTCTGGGCATAGTCAGGCAGACCCCCATACCTCAATATCTAGATGCAGGGTTTACATCATCAGACAAGCACAGCTCTTCTCTCTGGAAAGGTTTTTCTCCAAGTGCCCCTGACACCGAAATAACAATATTAAATGCACACGAATTTCCCAGTGCAGCTGCAATCAGTGTTATGTCTAAGCTCGAGGGGCTGACCAGATCAGCAAGAACAAGTGACATTGCCTACCGACCTTGTACATGATGTGCAGACATGACCCAGAGTTATCAGGAAGAAGGACAAAAAGGCACGCAGTTCAAAAATAGCAAAGTCTGGAAAACAAGGGCACAAAGTAACGTGCGCAAAGAGGCATCATGGCAGCCAGGCCCAAGCTAACTTAGTAAAGCAGTCTATGAGTCCACAAACCACACGACAAGGAGGGGGACCACGTGGCCTCCTCCTAGGCTAATTTCAGCCCCAGGAACCCCATCCCCCGGGGCCTGGCCATTTCCTTTTTTTAAATGTCTTTTTTAAATAGGGAAGGGGGCCGCACCCCTCCGAGGGCTGACTTCGGCCTGAGGATCCCATCCCCTGGGGCCCCACCTTTTACAGATGAGGAAGGGGGCTGCCCATTTAAAGTGGGTGCCTTGCCAATGGGGCTGTGGGAGGGTGCCTGAAGGCCCCTGAGGTCCCTGCCGGCTCCCCGCCTCCTGCAGGAGCCAGCATTGCTTTGGGACCCAAGGAACTGCTCCCTGGTTCTCATAGCAAAGTGTCTGCTGTGAAGTGTGCAGGGAAACAGACACTGCATTTTTCCTCTCGCTTGCTGAAATCAGAGAGTTTGCTAAGAGCAGTGCTCCCGCCAAGCAATAGCAAACTGTAATGTCCTGGGAGTGAGAGCCCCAGGGCTTTGCCGTAGCTGGCCCTGGGGGGTGACAGTCCCTAGGGCCATCTTGGGCTCACCAGGTCTGTGGGGGCTATGCTGCCCCCATATTTATTTAGGTCCCTGGGTCTGCGGGAGAGGCCATAGGACCTCCCCTGCATTATTTTTATTTCACATTGGTGCCCCAGGGAGGTAGTGAGGCTCCCCCCCCCATATAATTCACTTACTGTTCCGGGGAGGTGCAGTCCCCAGGGCTACAGTGGAGGCCATAAGGCTTCCTCCATCTTATTTTAATAATTACATTTGTGCCCTGGGGAGGTGGTGGACCCCAGGGCAGCCGGGGAGCCGCAAGACATTTGAGATGTCATCAGCGATGTCATGAGTGATGTCACTGACCATGTCATGAGTGATGTAAAATGTGAGGTCATAAGCAGTGCATTGCGGGGGTGCAAGTTATAGTTAGCTCACTAACTAGAACGGCTGAATTTCTCTAGTTTTGTACGAGTGAAATTATAGCCTAACTCTAACGTCTCAGTAACCTTTTGTTTTTTCAATGGATTTCTATGTTTTTTTTCCATTTCCTAACTATAACGTCCCTGTAACCTTTGTTTTTCTCAGTTAATTGCTAAGGTTTTTAACTAGTAGTAGTCTTTACAAAGTGGTGGAGAAAGGGGGCTAAGCTTCCGACCAGCACTCAGGAATCCCCCTGTGTAGGGCTTACAGGAGGTACCAAGAGGGCTTCTTGGCCCCCATGGTTCCTCAGGGGTAAAGTGGACTTCATCTCCCAACCAGTAGTGCACCTGAGCCGTGTTTGCAGAGTGGTGCAGTAAGGGGGTATGGCCTCCGAAGACCTCTTATCAATCCAGCTGCTGTTGATCCAGCACTACACTTTATCAGGGATCGATACTCATCAATATTTTCATACAAATGGCCCATACACATTCACCCAACTCATTAATCCCTGTTTCACTGGGGGTCAAGTTGTAATGACGTGAAAAATTGTTTCCTTCACAGATTCATGTTTATCATTTCTAAATACATAACTAGACATGTATATCAACTCTCTTTCCTCTCGGTCGACGGACCAATTAGTTGAGAAGTTGATGGTAATAATAGAACTAACTAACTCTCTAATCAGTTCAATGATCACAGACTCTCGATAAGATTAGTTAAGTTTATCTCAAATAAAATGTAAATGATCAATGCTCATCGCATGCAGGTTACAATGCAAACAAAGAAGCTCACAAAAGGGAGAGAAAATCAATCAACAATGCAAACAGTGTCATACTCATCATCAATAAACGATATGCACATGAAGGCGTGGATAGATGAAGAGACATAAGTTTCAGCAAATAATGCGAAACAAATATACATATGACGGAGTGGATAGATGAAGAGACATAAGTTTCAGAGACAAAAATACATTTGCAAGTAATTTATGCAAAATACGAGTCAGAAAGATAATACAAACCCAAAGGATCTGTGAAATACCAGCCCCCCCCCCCCCGGCCAAGGGAGTAGTGGGAGTCTCCTGAAATAGTCAGGTGACAAAGATTTCAGGAACTGGACAGGACAGGGACAGGAACAGCTAGGCCTCTCTGCAAACTGACGGACAGCGACGCATCACCCCTCTCTCCTCTGCACTCGATCAGAGCTTCCCCTAACCACAACCCCAAAGGGGCCCCAGTTATACCCTAAAACCTACATGTCCAACCCACATTAGTTGAAACAATTCACTGGATTCGACTTTCTATTGGTCAGTTTAAGAGGTGGTGTATCACACCACCAGGTTCCCATTCACTATTTCAGTACATTCATTGTTCTATTTCCTCTCTCATTACATCATGTTTGACTTGTTCGTTTAATTCAATATTGGACACTTTCACATTAATTCACATGTATTTCTCTGCTATGTCCGCGGAAGAAGTCTTGGATCCCACGGCCAGGCTCATCTTTTGTCAGGCAAACAATGTTCTTTGAGCTGGTTAACCTTGAACCTTTACACTTTCTCTGCAGCACTCAACGCTTCAGTCTGCTTTGTCATGTAATTTTTGTTCACTCTCCAGCCCCTCATCTATCCGGTCAACTTAAGGAAATACAGGCCCATTCGGCTCACTACAGCAAATAGAACATAAGCATTCATTAATTACATGGTAATGCACTTTTCACTGTTTACCACCCACTTTTGCACTATCCCTTGTTAATATTTTCTTAGCATAAGCTTCATGCAATGCAGCATTATTTAGTATCGTTTAAAGCAAGATGCAAGATGCGAAATGCGGCCTAAACATGCATTAGCTTTTGTTTCTTTCGAAACGCAGTGTAAAATAAGGCCTTGTTCTTTCATGCATTTAGTTCACATTAGTGCACGCATGCGCAAAGCGGTTTCCCACGTGTTCATGTGATTTGCATATTAGTTTTCACTGTACACTGTTAGTACGTATTATGGGGGAGTTAATTCGAGCAAGTTTCTTTCTGTAAAGCCTTGATCCAACAATCCCCCTCTGATGGCTTCCTGGAGCCATCATAAAATACCCACCATACCAAGTGCCATCTTTATTTATCTAAAGATTAGTATTCTTTTCTCTTCTCATCAACTTCTTATCTAACTCCTTCATTTCATCATAGTAATCTTCTTTCATATCTTCTAGTTCTATTTCATCTCTTTTTCTCTTTCTTGGTTTTCGTTTCTTATCTGATTCTGTCATCTCTTTTCTTCCACACTGACACTTTCAACATTTATATATTGTTATTATTACTAAGGCTACTCCAGCTACTAAAATCATTGGCATTATTATTTTTCCTAATAAACTACTTCCAAAGGTAGAAAACCATTTACCTACAGAAGAGAAACCCTTTCCAAGTCTCTCCCAGACACCGTCAACCTCCAGTTTGGTCAAATCTTCATGTAATTTCGTAATATTCTTAATATATCCCTCTATACCTTTACTTTTGTCAGGGATATAAGTACAGCAGTGTTGTATTTTCAACATGCCACAGACTCCACCCTCTTTTGCCAATAAGATATCAAGGGCAAGTCGATTCTGCAAAACCATTGATCTGATTGCAACCATTTCGGTGTCAATCATCAAGAACCCACCAGCAGTATCTGCCGATAAACGATCAACCACTGTGGACAATTTTCGAATTTTACCTAATTCAGAACGACTCCAACTGATGGTATCAGTGCACCAAAAATATCACCTACTATTTCTGAGAAACTAGCTCTCTTCTTACGTGTTAGTCCTTGTTTCATTTCATTGATTATATTATTACTTTTGTCTACATGGTAGACCTTTGGGAAAACAATTGCAAAGTAACAACTACCTTACCAATGTGCAGGCTACCTGTAATAGGCTTTCTTACCACACACATAAAAACTCCTGGGAAAACAGGATCAGTTCCACCCTTCAATCCCCAACCTCCAGTAATTTGGAAAGTATGTTCACATTCACTAGAACCAATGAAACAATTATTATAGATAGTTTTCAGTCTAAGCAAACATATTTTTTCCCCTTTGATACCAGTCCAGGGACATTGCAGCGTATGTCTCGCCTTTCTCATAATTTCCTTCTCTAAATGCCCATGGTGGTACCTGTGACTTTTGTTCAGACGCTTTTCTTTGGAAACTTTCTCTTCTACATTCTACCATATCTATGAACACTTTTTCTTCAACCCGCAAACTACATGTTAGATTGTTTTTGTAAGCATATCCTATATCTAGTGTCTTAGTAATATGGAAAAATTCTCCCATATAACGTGCATTTTTACTACTTAAAACCTTGTTCAGCTCCTTTATAATAGGTATTTCTGAAAATACTAAATCTATATTGGAATAATGATACTCCAGCTTCCCCATCACGTAGAATAGGCTGAATAGAACACTGCAAGACACACCATATGTTAAAGGTAGGTGATGGTAGGTCCCCCCCGAGACAGACAAAGGTAATTGCATGCACACATAACAATCACTCACATTCATTGTATTAACATACTCGTACAACAATTTTGTAAAAACATTTAACGAGAAATCACTAATTGATTTATCATGATGGAAAATACTTCCATCTATCTGTTCTATGTTAGTATTAGGGATTTCTTTAGTAACATCTCTCACTCTTTCACTTATTACATTATTAGTATTGTTTCCATTATTAGTTACCATTAGAATAGGTACAACGACTGTTAATAATATCCACATAAATGTCAGTAAAAAGACACTACATAAGTAAGCTTTAATACATCTACGTTTTAGGCTAGATTTTGGATGTTCAGTCACTTTTGCTTCGGCCATTTTTGTATTCTACTAAAAAATAAAAAATAAAAAAATCTAAATCTATAAAAACCCTAACTTTCAAAACTTTCTGAAAAAATAGTGTAATCCTACACTTCAGGGATTTTCTTCTTTGCCCCTTTCTTTTATTTCTCTTTTCTAAGTCTTCTGAGTCTTACCATTCATTTCGTCTGGCAAGGTTTCACCTTAATTATTCACAGTTCTTTTAAGGTGGTTTCAATTTGCTTTCATCTACTTGCTCAGTGTCAGTACCGTCTTTTTCTTCACTTGGATCTTAGCTTTCAATTTCTTCCAAGATCACATACGTCCATTCCGGTGCTGTGTATTTCTTGCTTGGAATTCTTACTCTCCTTGTTTTCCGTACTGAATCTTCTCCTGACTCTTCTTGTTCTGCTTGACTTGAGACCTCATTAATTTTCTCTGGTTTTCTTTTTGACTTTCTCCGAGCAAGAGTGTATTTCAGTCTTTTCACTCCATTTGGCCAATTGTCACCTTTTCTTGGTCTTTTAGTTTGAACTACTTTTTCACCTTCTTCATCTGGTTCACAAGTTCTTTTATTTGGCCTTTCTTCTATCTGTTCTTCTTCTTGACTTTCAGTAACTTCCCTTTCTTCTAGTTCTACAGCAGTCTCATCAGACCCAGTAACTGGCGCCCACTCTACTTGACTTGTGCTTGGCTGTTCGTCATCTGTTTGTTCTTCAGAATCTGTCACTTTAGATTCTTCAGCTTCACACACTTTAGCCTCTGGTCTTTGGCTTTGGTTTACCAGTTGCTGCCTTTCTTGTCTTTCAAGTGGACTTGGGACTTGTCTGGTATGGCTCGCATGAATCCAGTTGGGCAAACCACCACACTTCACTGCTGTCGTCGTCACCAGATTTACTTGGTAAGGTCCGTTCCACCTGGGTTCTAAACACGATTTCCTCACGTGTTTCTTCACGAGAACCCACTCTCCAGCACTCAGATCGTGAGCTTGATTCGGCTGTGTTGTAGTGGTGTTTTCTCCAACCTGGTGAGACACAGAACACACCAGATCAGCCAATCCTCTGCAATAGTCAAGCACTAGATCATCAGATATATTCATCAGTTTGTTTGCTGGTATAAATGCTTGTCTCATTGCTCTTCCCATTAGGATCTCGTGAGGACTCAAACCCGTCTTTTTGTCAGGAATGCTTCTAAGACTCATTAATACAAGGGGTAAAGCGTTAGGCCATCTCAGTGTTGTGGATGCACACACCTTTCCTAACCTAGATTTTATTGTGCCGTTTATCTGCTCAACCACTCCAGATGCTTCGGGTCGATAGGCACAATGCAGCTTCTGTTCAATTTGTAATGCTGCACAAATCATCCGAATTATCTCATTGTTAAAATGGGTTCCTCTATCTGTTTCTAAAGTGACTGGAAATCCGAATCTAGGTATTAGCTCTCTTAGAAGTAGCTTGGCGACTGTTAAACTGTCATTCCTTCTCGTTGGATAGGTTTCCAACCAGCGAGAAAACAAGCAGACGACAACCAACACATATTTCAGCCCATTGCACGGGGGAGCTCAATAAAATCCAACTGGAGTCGGGTGAATGGTACTGCTGGCTTTCCAATTCGTCCCCAACTAACAACTGTCTTTCTGCCTGGATTTTGCTGCTGACAGGTGGCGCACCTCTGGCAGAGACTCTCTGCAATGACCCTGAACTTTGGGTTATACCATGATTGCTTGAAGAGCCTGATCATTGCATCTCTTCCAACATGTGCAATTCCATGGTATACCCTTGCCATTTGGGATAGTAAACTATCTGGCATGACTGGTCTTTCGTCTATATAGACTCACACTTCGTCTTCTGATCTCTTTCTCCAGCCTGATTTCATCCAAATTCCCTTTTCCTCATCACTTGCTTCTTCCTGCAGCTGTCTAATTTCGTCCCATCTTTCAAATGAAGAAGAGAACATAAGATGGCAATTGGTATTTTCTTTTTCTATCCCTCTGATTAGGGCAATTAAATTTCGTGCACAGAAACGCGCTACTTGGTCTGCGTATCTGTTGCCCTTCGTCACATAGTCATCTCCTGACTTATGTGCGGAACATTTTACCACTGCCATCCTTTTGGGCAATTGTAAAGCATCCAATAAATCTTTCACAGTTTTGCTGTTCCTTATAGGGGAACCTGAAGAAGTCAGAAATCCCCTTTTGCATCCCTAGCTGAGCGAAGTCGTGGACAACCCCGAAACCATATTGACTGTCAGTAAATATGGTTACAATCAGGCTTTTGGCAATTTTGCACGCTCTAATCAGAGCTATTAATTCAGCAATTTGGGTAGAGTTTACCCCCTTTAAACAGGATGCTTCTAGAACTCCCGCTATGGTGCAAACAGCATAGGCAGAACACAATTCTCCTTTCTCATTTCTTAAACATGATCCATCAACAAACATCTCACAGTCGGATTTTTCTAATGGGAGGTCCTCAACATCGGGCCTCGGTTTTGTGCACAACTCTGTCACATCCAAACAATCATGATCCGCCTCCTCTCTCACTTCCTCACAATATGAACTCGCAACAGGGTTGCCGGATTTACGGTTGTTCACCTTACCACAGTCACATTTTCAGCACCCAAGATCACTCTTTCATACTTAGTCAGCCGACTAGAGGTCATATACTGTGTCCTTGTGCGTGTCAAAAGGATCTCAATTGAATGTGGCACATACACCTTAACTGGATGTCCCATCACAATTGCTTCACTCTGTTCCAGACTCACACAAGTGCCAGCTACTGCTTTCAAACAGCCTGGTAACGCTGCGGCCACTGAATCCAAAGTAGCAGAAAAATATGCTACTGGACGTCGTGCGATTCCATGTTTTTGAGTTAAAACTGAAAGTGCACACCCATCTCTTTCACAACAGTACAAGGCAAAATCCTTTGCATAATCAGGCATTCCCAATGCAGGTGCTCGACAAAGACTATTTCTCAGTTTAGTAAAAGCTTCCATACTTTCATCATCCAACACAATCGGATCTTTCACATCTTTTCGTGTCAATCTCTGTAGAGGTTTTGCAATCAGTGAGAAACCACTGATCCACTGCCTGCAGTATCCAACCATTCCGAAAAACCTCCGAACCTCTCTGTGAGTCTTTGGTGGACTCATTTGTTTAATTACACTAATTCTTTCTGGTGTCACCTTTCTGACTCCTTTTTCTATTCTGTGTCCTAGGTACTGGACTTCCTGTTTACAAAATTGTAATTTTGCTGGTGACACTTTGTGTCCTTCTTCTGCCAAATGGTTCAGTAAGGCAATGGTATCTGTCACACATGCCTCTCGTGTCTTTGATGCCACTAGTAGGCCATCAATATATTGAACCAAAACTGAATTTCCTGGCATGACTAAAGTCTCCAAACATCTTTTCAGAATCTGATTAAAAATTGAAGGACTCTCTGTGTACCCTTGAGGAACCACCATGCCAAAACACGGTCTCCGAACCGGAATGCAAACAAATACTGGCTTTCCGGATGTAAAGGAATCGAGAAAAATGCTTGCCACAAATCAATCACTGGGTACCATTCAGAATCACATGGGATTTGGTAAAGGATTACTGCTGGATTTGGTACTACTGGACAACAGGGTACTATTATTTTATTAATTTTTCCTAAATCCTGCACTATTCTATATTTTCCACTGGGCTTTTTAATTCCTATAATAGGCGAATTACAAGGACTACTCATTATTTCTTTCAGAATTCCCTGTTCAATCATTTGGTCAATCGCAGGATTGACTCCTGCAATTACTTCCGGACTCATTTTGTATTGAGGAGTAGTTGGATATATGGTACCCTCTTTCACTGTAAAATGAATCGGATCTACATTTGAAATTAGGCCAATCTCCTTTCCTATAAAATTCCATACGTCCGTCCTCACTGTACTTTTTAATTCTTCGGGCAAATTCTCTTCTGTGAGAAGTGAAAACAACTCATCCACTTCTGTCCCTTGCTTCGCTAACATCATCTTGAATTTAACATCCTCATCAGGTGTCTGAAACGCAATACCATCTGGTGTACAATAGATGGTACAATTCATTTTGCACAATAAATCTCTTCCCAAGAGATTTCTTGGACTCGAGTCACATACCACGAAACGATGCATGTCTCTGAAACTCCCAATATGAACTTCTATTGGATTTGTGACTGGTGTTCTAATTTGCTTATTTGAGACTCCTACAACTTGGATAGTTTCTCCCGAGAGCGGTAGGTTCGGAATTACTGCTGCTCTCACAGTAGAACGGGTAGCACCAGTGTCCACTAGGAATGTAATATTATTACCTTCCACCTTTCCGAAAACAAATGGACCTGACTGATCTACCACTAAGGATGCGCCAAGTACGCACTCTTCCTCCCCCCTCAGGCACCATCATTGAGATGAGTCTGAATCACTCTCATTGCACTGCAACCAGTATTGCGGAACCATTTGCATATTTTGATTCTTACCAACTTGATCACCTCCGTGAAATCCAGTGTTCTCACTGTACCTCTGTACTTGAGGATTCACATTATTGGGCATAGGAGCTTGTGGCACCTGTAACTGTGGAGCAACTACCTGCTGCTGCTGTTGATTCACACCCACCTCATTCTGCATCTGTGGATTTAAATTTTGATTTACCCCATTATTCTTTTGAGCAGATCTACACTCGTTCTTCCAATGTCCATACTTTCCCCACGCATGACAAGGACATTTTTTCTTAGCCTCTTCTTTGCTCATTTTACCTCTACCTCTACCTCCACTGGATACCTGTCCATTTTGATTCTGACCACTCATTTGATTACCTGTTTGAGAACTGTTGCTTACTTCTTGCTGCTCTGCTACCTTTACCTGTGCCCACATCATTTTCTCCTTTAACTTTTTATGTCTTGATTGAATATCATCACTACAATACTTCGCATACCTCAAAAGTTTGTCAATTGTTTTGCTCTGCCAACAAATCAAATGCTGCTGAATCATATTACTAATTTCCGGTTTCAGTCCAAACACAAAACGATACACAAAATGTCCCATATCTTTGTCTCCAATGTTCTCAAACCTGCTGTACTGTTTAAACACCTGCAACAACCTTTCATAATAGGCATGCACTGACTCCTTTGGTTCTTGAGTTGTTCTGTCTATCTTAACCCAATCTGTTTCCTTAGGGAAATATTTCCTTTCAAAAAGGTGATCACCTGATTATACTTTTTCATCACATCCTCAGATGGTGCACCTGTTTTAGGATCTCTAGGATATTCTTCTTTTGGCCAATTGACAGTAATTTTAAATTCTGTCCACAAGTCAGCTGGTACGACAATCTCAAACAAACCATCTAAATCTTTTAACAAAACCTTTGAAACTTTCACAAACCTCTGTACTTGTTTGTACCACTCAACTGGTTTCTCCCTTAACCCGGGAAAATCATTCGTAAAAGACAATATATCCTGCCTTGTCCAAGGGACGTGCACATATCCACCACCTGGAATTGGCGCAATCTCCCTCCCACCCTTGGAGGGGTATCTGAAAGTTCTTTCAAGGTTCCTACCTGATGAAAAGGAACGTTGCCTCCGATCGCCTCTGAAGGGTCGTCTACGGATCCTCTGCCTTTGTGGGTAGAATTGCTGGGTGCCGTAGGTATTCGAGAATTTTGCGCCACGGCCCAGGAAGGGTCTTGAGGGAGGTATTCCATGGCTGGGGAAATGACCCCGCATTCTCCCGGCCCTTCCAAAAACTCTATCATGGAATACCTTTTTAATTTCCTTCTGCGATTTTTGAATAGAGCTGAAGGCATCAACGTATTTTGCCATTTCTTTAATGAAATCTTCCCCAAAGAGAAGACCTTGGGAACTGGGACCTCCATCTTTATTCACTAATTCAATCAGCTTAGGGTCGATTTTAAGTAGAACCCCTTTCCTTCTCTCCGTGGAGATGGCAGTATTTGAACTGCCTATAAGGCATATTGCCCTTTGAACCCATTCTCTTAGCTCCTTAGGATCAACTGGGGTATCCCCTAGGTATGCTGACTCGGCCATCTCAAATATTTTTGTAAGTGGGCCTATTGTATCGAGAAGGCAATCTTGGCAGGACTTTAGTCCTTTGTCCATGCCTTTCCTAGGGTCTTTAGCATTTTTTGCTACAAAGGCTACCACCTTAGGGTCAAGTTCCGGAGTCATAGCCACTTTATCAGGTAGTGAATGGCGGGGACATTCTGAGCGTAGTCTGGACCTAACCTCTTTGTGAATTTCTTTTCTCAAACAAAATGACAGGTAGTCCTCTACATGTTGGGATGGAGTCCATTCCGGTGATAAGGGGTGCTTGATTAATAGAGGATCGAACATTTCCTCTCACAATGGATCCACGATTCCCATTTTGGATGCTGAGGCCTTGGATGCCTCTTCGGAGCTTCCCGTTCCCTTTACTTCCACTTCTTCGACATCAGTATTGAACTCAGAAGAGCAAGAGAGCTCGATTTCTGGTTCGCAACTGTCATCACTGTCGATGTGGATTGGGAGCTCAGGGCCTTTATCTTGCCCATCTGTCTTGTCACCGCCTTGAGAGTGTGATGAGGGGATGGAGGTTTTGTTTTTCTTTGCACCCCTGCAATCATTTCCTCCAGAAGCCCTCTTCCTTGGAGCCTTAACTGCTCCTACTTGTTTACTAGTAGAGGGGCGTGATAAATTGGAGATGGAGTCTAATTTCTTATTAATGGTTTAATCAATTGAGCCCAAGACCTTTTCTAGAGCCTTATTAACCAGCTCTTCCAATTTATCCTCAATATTGGGTTGAGGTGGGGGTGCAGACATTGTTAATAGGGTCTTATAAATCTTTAGTAAATATTTAATACAATGGGGAACTATATAGGATGTTATAAATCCTTTAGGAAATATATAATAAGGTGGGGAACTATCCCTTATTAACCCAGTGTTTCCCCTCTTTTTTTTTTTTTTTTTTAATGCGTGAAAAACACATTTCCAGAGTCCCTGACAAAGATTGCCTACCTAGCGTGGGAAAGGCGTGTCAGGCAAGGCAGCTGTTGGCTAGACCGAGGCAGTTATTGTGGTAACTGCCGGTATAACATTGCGTTATAAATCAGTTGTTAAGAATGTCCCAACCTCCTAAAATGGTAGTATTTATTAAGGGTATTAGGTTTGTCCCAGACACCTAAGATGGCCGCCACGCATGTAATGAACGTGCATGGGTGCCTGCCGAGGTGCTTTCCTTGCATGAGATGAAGCCGGCCCTCCTCTGCGAGAGCGATTGCATTGAGGGGGCCGGATCGTTGTAATCTGTTTCGCGTGGCTCACTTCCCTGCCTCCCTAGCGGGAGAGGAGGGTTTGGAGTGGTGGTGAGGATCGGGGCACAGAAGCATGCCGGTGTAAGAGGTCGTGAGCCTCAAGGTGGATGGATCCCCGCAAGGGAGGACGCACTCGATCGCGCGCCTCCCCGCGGCCGGTAAGTGCGTTTCAATGTTTGAAAGTAAATATGCGCGATAAGCCTAAATCCGGTTCAACATAAAACCGGAGGGAAAAGGGAGTAGAGGGTAGGAGAAAAGGGGGTATTTAGCCCATCGAGGGGTTGACAGAGAAGGAGGTTGAGGAAAACATCGAGTAAAAGAGTAGGATAGGTCAATACCAGTAAATGATACAAGTTAAGTTCAATAAACTATGAATAATTAACCTTCAGAAGTAGTTTAAGCTAATGTAACTAAACAGCATACAAAAGTAATAAAAGAAGCTTAAAAGCGCTAAGCTCGTAAGGAGTATACTTATCTTTGTGAGCAGCAGCAACAAAGAAGGAAGATGGCTTGTCATGAGGGGACTTTATAGCATATTGGAATGTTCATTGAAGTTCTGTATGCTTCAATTGTTGCTGCTGAGCTGTGGCAATAAAGGAGATTTGCATAATGTTGGCCTCCGTGTCATGCCATAAAATCATTAGTAAAAGACAATATATCCTGCCTTGTCCAAGGGACGTGCACATATCCACCACCTGGAACTTCTCTCATTGGACACGCCCTTTAAGCTTGTTCTGTCTCTCTTAATGGGAACATCGATGCTCCTTTACCAGCTGCCTCTTCTTTCTTTTTCGTCCATCTACCTTTCCACCGTTCCACATCTCCCCATTTTTTCAGAATATTCATCAATTCTTTTATCTGTAATCTTTTTCCATACGCATTCAAACTCTCCAAATCTTTTTCGGTAAAGGCCAATCTGTACGATTTCTGCAGCACCTTTGACTTCTCTATATCTATTCCATATTCACTAGCAGCCTCTGCTATTTTCTCATGAAGATTCCTCGCTCTCCATGTAATACTTTTACACAAAAACAACAGCTCTTCTTCCCGGTAAGTCCCTAGTCTGTCTGGATGTATTGTACCAATAATCATCTCTTCCAAATCTACTTTCAATTGGCTCACATTTATACTCTGTGGTTGAGGTTTTTTCTTTTCCATTCCCTTTAGCCAATCATTTAATTCTTCTGGTGAAGGACCTGCTGAACTCCCTGTCATTGGAAGTCTCTTGTCCCTATTCTCCTTGGATCTATTTGTATACTTCTAGGGGTTTCTGTTATCATCTCACAAACCGGAAGATCTAACAATGTAGTATTTGTGTCAGCCTGTCCATCCTCATTCGCTACCTTCACCATTCCACTCTTGTCGCTACTCCTTGGAACTGTCAATGTATGTACTTTTGATATATTCTGTTTTTCTCCATACAACGGAACTACAGGACCAATTGTTACCGGTACCGTCAATGCTTCCGCATTTAGACTTAACTGATTTATTTTCTGGATCTGCTCTACTCTCGTCTTATTTAATATGTCCAATTCTTTTTCTCACACTACTCTAGCTATGTCCGTAATCTGTGGAGTTAATGGAGTTCCCATTAGTGGTGCACTCAGAGTCACCTCAACTGAATTTTCTTGATATGGCGGAGGTCTTTTGGTCATAATGTCTTCTAACAACTCATCATCAGATTCGTTCGGGTCCTGTCTTGAACTTGAAGTGTCTATATTTTTCTTTTTCTCTTTACATTTGCCTCCTGTCTGATCTCCAGCAACTAAAACTGGGTACAAACCCTCAGTTACAACAGCTCTCCTCCATCCTTTCATCATATCTTCTCTTCTCTCAAAAGGATATCTAGTCATTAAATTTCTGTATCTCCTACCGCCTCGATATTTTTCTCTTTCAACTGCTTCTACTTCCCATTCCTCTAGCGCTTCATACTGGGTAGGTCTGGGTTTTGGCTCTAGTGAATTCATTCGATTTCTCAAATTCTGCAAAATCCTTATATTAAACGAACCATGCTGTGGAAAAGCTATAACACCATCATCCTTTGTGTATTCCACCCAATTCTCTAACCAAGTACACGTATGGTATCCTCGCTCCAACATCATATAGGAAGCAGGCGTTCCCGGAGGTGGAATAAGAATTCCCTCTCTAGGCACTATTGGTTTATCCTTTTTAAAGAAATTCTTTATTTTCTTTAGCAACTTCATTTTTCTGACTCTTATGCTAATGTACCTCAGGAAAATACACAAGGAAAACTTTTCCGTATTCTACCTATTCTATTTGTCAGTTTTCGTCCAATATCAGCGCGACTCACACCAACAGTCCAATCACGGCTCTCTACGTATCTGCTATTACAACCAATACCAGTGCGGCTCACACCAACCGTCCAATCAGAGTTTACTTCACGTTCACTGCCTGACCAATGCCAGCGCGACCTTTTTGTGACGTCAGTATTACTCCTTCTACTGACCCTCCCTTTACAAAATAATACGGCGATATATTTCTAAGTTCTCTTTATCAAAATTCTTGTTAGTAACAACACAAAACAATGCTACCTTGTCTGTTCCTCTAAATAAAGAGATCGTTTTTCACTTCAAAACAAGAAATTCTTTTACTTCAAGTAAAACAACGACCAGCGTTACTTTACACCCAGACAAGCTACAGGTGGACTTGGTACTCCTCTTAGGGATAAGGCCAAAGTTTCGCAAGAGGACTTTTTGGTGTAAAAGAGGTCTTGGTACTCTTCTGGGGATAAGGCCAGAGTTTCGGAAGTGGACCCTTCGCTATTTCAGACACTCTATTCACATACGAAATGTTCCCTAAATATAACACCTTCAGCCTTCCGCCGTACAGTATTATAAAAACAAAGTACTTCTGCAGTGTGATTTCTTTATCCACACTCTTCTTCTGCCTACTTCAGGCTAAATTTTCATTCCCAGGATTCCTCAGGTAACTCCGTACCTGTACTTCTAGACAACATAGAACAGGACACTAACTTTCCATGTTAAGAACATATAATCAATAATTATTACCAAACTAATCAATAATCCTCTGCTACCAGAAAACTGATCCAGCGCTACACTTTATCAGGGATCGATACTCATCAATATTTTCATACAAATGGCCCATAAACATTCACCCAACTCATTAATCCCTGTTGCACTGGGGGTCAAGTTTTAATGACATGAAAAATTGTTTCCTTCACAGATCCATGTTTATCATTTCTAAATACATAACAAGACCTGTATATCAACTCTCTTTCCTCTCGGTCGACGGACCAATTAGTTGAATAGTTGATGGTAATAATAGAACTAACTATCTAATCAGTGAAATGATCACAGACTCTCGATAAGATTAATTAAGTTTATCTCAAATAAAATGTAAATGATCAATGCTCATCGCATACAGGTTACAATGCAAACAAAGAATCTCACATAAGGAGAGAAAATCAATCAACAATGCAAACAGTGTCATACTCATCATCAATAAACGATATGCAAATGAAGGAGTGGAGAGATGAAGAGACATAAGTTTCAGCAAATAATGCGAAACAAATATACATATGACAGAGAGGATAGATGAAGAGACATAAGTTTCAGAGACAAAAATACATTTGCAAGTAATTTATGCAAAATACGAGTCAGAAAGATAATACAAACCCAAAGGATCTGTGAAATACCACCCCCCTGGCCAAGGGAGTATTGGGGGTCTCCTGAAATAGAGTCAGGAGACAAAGATTTCAGGAACTGGACAGGACAGGGACAGGAACAGCTAGGCCTCTCTGCAAACCCACGGACAGTGACGCATCACCCCTCTCTCCTCTGCACTCGATCAGACCTTCCGCTAACAACACCCCCAAAGGGACCCCAGTTATACCCTAAAACCTACATGTCCAACCCACATTAGTTGAAACAATTCACTGGATTCGACTTTCTATTGGTCAGTTTAAGAGGTGGTGTATCACACCACCAGGTTCCCATTCACAATTTCAGTACATTCATTGTTCTATTTCCTCTCTCATTACATCATGTTTGACTCATTCGTTTAATTCAATATTGGACACTTTCACATTAATTCACATGTATTTCTCTGCTATGTCCGCAGAAGAAGTCTTGGATCCCACGGCCAGGCTCATCTTTTGGCAGGCGAACAATGTTCTTTGAGCTAGTTAGCCTTGAACCTTTACACTTTCTCTGCAGCGCTCAACGCTTCAGTCTGCTTTGTCATGTAATTTTTGTTCACTCTCCAGCCCCTCATCTATCCGGTCAACTTAAGGAAATACAGGCCCATTCGGCTCACTACAGCAAATAGAACATAAGCATTCATTAGTTACATGGTAATGCACTTTTCACTGTTTACCACCCACTTTTGCACTATCCCTTGTTAATATTTTCTTAGCATAAGCTTCATGCAAAGTGGCATTATTTATTATCGTTTAAAGCAAGATGCAAGATGCAAGATGCGAAATGCGGCCTAAACATGCATTAGCTTTGTTTCCTTCGAAACGCAATGTAAAATAAGGCCTTGTTCTTTCATGCATTTAGTTCACATTAGTGCACGCATGCGCAAAGCGGTTACCCACGTGTTAATGTTATATGCATATTAGCTTTCACTGTACACTTAGTACGTATTATGGGGGAGTTAATTCGAGCAAGTTTCTTTCTGTAAAACCTTGCTCCATCACTGTGTTGGAAGTTTCAGGGTAATGCGTCAAGTGGGGCGAGAAAAATAGCGGTCCCAAGACACGTTTTCCCCATGTTATGTCTAAGGGGATTTTTCCTTTTTTTAACATGACTACCGCCTATACCTCTGAACTGAATTACACCAAATTTGGCAGAAAGATACTTGTTGGTCCAGAAAGCGTGCTTTTTGTGATTCGGGTACATTTGTTCAGTAGCTTCAGAGATATTTAATTTTGAAAAATATAGATATCTGGTTACGCGAGTCCTTGCAGTGGACACGCAGATCCTACTAAAATTTGATTGGCTGCCAACTCTTCAACTAGGAAGTGTTGGTAGCCATCTTGGGATCGGCTTGAAGCGGAGTCCCACAACAAAAGTAACAAATAAAGAAAAAGGGGCAGGGAAGGAATACCCTGATCCCCCAGTTATGGTGGAGGGGTCTAACAGTGACCCCAGCAGGGGTTAAAAGCATTTTTTTTATTTTGCTGTGAATTTGCAGGTGGACCCATGGATCTCTCTGTTTTATTTCCTTGGGCAGATGGTGGTCCCCGGGGAGGTGCTTGCGGCCCCCATTATTAATTAAAGTTAAAGCCCTGGGGAGGTGGTGGTCCCTGGGCTGCGGGGGTACTGTGCTGCCCCCGAATTTATTTTAGCTAAAGCCCCGGGGAGGTGGCAGTCCCCGGGACACAGGGTGTCAATTTTTAGGATTTAGGGTGAGTATGGGTTTTTGGGTAGCATAGGGCATTATTAGGGTTTAGGGTCGGTACAGGTATTTGGGGGCTAGAGAATTTTTAGTTTTTAGGGTGGCTATGGGTTTTAGGGGATATATTTTAGGGTAGGGGTGGGTATGGGTTTTAAGGTGGTAATGTGTTTTTAGGGTTTATGGTCGGTATAAGTTCTTGGGTGACAAGGTAATTTTTAGGGTTTAGGGTGGGTATGTTTGCTTTGGCTGGTAAAGGATTTTTTTAGGGTTTAAGATGGGTTTGCGTTTTTGGGTAGCGATGGAATTTTGAGAGTTCAGGGTGGGTGTGGGTTTTTGAGTGGTAAGGGACTTTTTTAGGTATTAGGTTGGGTATGGGTTTTTGGGTAGCAATGGTATTTTTAGGATTTAGGGTGGGTATTGGATTTTGGGTGGCAATGGTATTTTTAGGATTTAGGGTGGGTATGGGTTTTTGGGTGGCAAGGACATTTTTAGGGTGGGTATGGATTTTTGGGTGGCAAAGTATTTTTAGGGTTTGGGGTGGATATGTTTTTTGGGTGCAAGGGAATTTTTGGGATTTAGGGTGGGTATAGGTTTGTGGATGGTAAGGTATTTTTTAGGGTTTAGGGTGGGTATGGATTTTTGGGTGGCAAGGGAATTTTTAGAGTTTAGGGTGTGTACAGGTTTTTTGGTGGTAAGGCATTTTTTAGGGTTTAATGTGGGTATGGATTTTTGGGTGGCAAGAGAATTTTTAGGGTTTAGGGTGGGTGTGTGTTTTTTGGTGTTAAGGTATTTTTTAGGGTTTAGGGTGGGTATGGGCTTTTGGGTGGCTTGTGAATCTTTAGGGTTTAAGATGGGTTTGGGTTTTTGGTTGTAAGGGATTCTTTAGGGTTTAGGATGGGTATGGGTTTTTGGGTGGCAATGGAATTTTTAGGGTTTAGAGTGAGTATGGTTTATTGGTAGCTTAGGAATTTTTAGGGCTTAGGGTGGGTATGGGTTTTTGAGTGGCAAGGGATTTTTTAGGGTTTAGGATGGCAAAGGATTTTTTCAGGTTTAGGTTGGGTATGGGTCTTTGTGTGGCACGGGAATTTTTAGGGTTTAGGGTCGGTATGGTTTTTTGATTGGCAAGGGAATTGTTCGGGTTTGGGGTGGGTATGGGTTTTTGGGTGGCTTGTAAATCTTTAGGGTTTAAGATGGGTTTGGGTTTTTGGATGTAAGGGATTCTTTAGGGTTTAGGATGGGTATGGGTTTTTGGGTGGCAATGGAATTTTTAGGGTTTAGGGAGCGTGTGGGTTTTTTTTAGTGTTAAGGGATTTTTAAGGTTTAGAGTGAGTATGATTTATTGCTAGCTAAGGAATTTTTAGGGCTTAGGGTGAGTATGGGTTTTTGAGTAGCAAGGGATTCTTTAGGGTTTAGGGTGGCAAAGGATTTTTTCGGGTTTAGGTTGGGTATGGGTTTTTGTGTGGCAAGGGAATTTTTAAGGTATAGGGTCGGTATGGTTTTTTGATTGGCAAGGGAATTTTTAGGGTTTAGGGTGGGTATGGGTTTTTGGGTGACAAGTTAATTTATAGTGTTTATTGACTTGCTTATATCTTTTGCACTGGTTTATGAACATTTACATAATTTTCCTAAAAATGTGTGCTGGTGATTCTAGTTGTGCATGAAAAGTTTCAAGGTGGTCCATCAAGCAGGGACCAAAAAAGGGGGTAAACAAAAATGTGTTTCCCATGTTAATTTCCATAGAGTCTTTAGCTACGGCTTCAGTCTGAACCATTGGATGGCATTACATCAAATTTGGCAGAAAGGTAGATTTTGTACCATAGATCACGCCTTTTGTTCCTTTCAGTAGCTCTGGAGATATTATCGGAAAAACAAATTTGTATTTCTTGGCATATGTGGTACTTTTGTAGTACCTTAGTATATATGTTTAACACTCATAACTTTTAGAAAACCATCACTGTATGATCACTGACCATGTCATGAGTGATGTAATGTGTGAGGTCATAATCAGTTATAGTTTTTAAAAAATATTTTTATTGTCATTTGCTTGATAACAGTACATTTGCAGCATATGCACATCACAGTAATTACAGTATTCTTGGTTTCGGTCATCAAGGGTATATGCTCACTTAACATAGACTATTGGTCATTGCTTTGCTTAACTCCGACCAGTATCGCACCAATCGCATATGCCAATACCACTTTTTCAACCATGAGTAACAACAACTGTAAACTAACCCCCCCCCTCGGGTCATGGGCTGCTACAGTCACCTCGAGGCTGGAAGGCTGTCTGTCCTATCGTGTACCTCCCTTGCCTGTGCCATTATCTGGTGTAGGGGGGACCTCAAGTATAGTCAGCATGTCAGTCCTTTCCTGAGTGGAATGTGATGAGAGCACCGCTCTCTCCGGAGGTTCTCTTTCTTTGGTAAGGTCTATAATCATTAGGTGCCAGGCCCCTTGCGTCTTCCTCAAGTTTATCATCCCTCCTGACCTTTTTCATCTGCACTAATGCTGCGGTGGCCCACTCCATCATATCCCTAGTCCACTTCTCGTACGTGGGCGGATCTGGACTCAACCAATGAATTGCTATTCGCCTTTTTGCTAATACGAGGCCCAGTTTTATGAATTTCCAAGTGAGTTTCTTGGCTTTTGGCGTGGTCAGTAGCCCCAACACCACCCCTTTAATAGTGGTTGGTATAGACCACCCCGTGACAGTCTGCAGAAATCTATAACTGCCCCCTGAGTAGCGCACCAGGTCAGGGCAGTCCCATGCCATATGTACGAAGTGCACATCCGAGTATTTGCATCTGGAACATGTGTCCCCCCGGTCCGGATATATTTTGTGGAGTACTCGGGGAGTGAGGTATGTCTGCTGCACCACATTATATTGGGTTAATTTAAAGTGCGAATTAGAGCTTATCTGCTTGACCCCTTCATGCACTTTCTGCCATTGTGTCGCTGTAAGGGGCTCTGCCATTGCATCGTCCCATTCCGCATGCAACGGGAGGGGAGCAGTGGGAGCATCCTCCTGTAGAGCTCTATATATGTGCGAAACCAATCTTCGTCCCCCCGCCAGTGTGGTTACCACCTATAATACCGTTAAGACCTGCGGCTCCTGCGGGAATGTCGGCCACAATTCTCTGGCCACCGCAGAGATCTTAGCATACTGCAGGAACTGTCCTTTGCCTAATTGAAAAACATTCTCTGCTTCCTCTCTCGTCATGAACCGCTCCTCAGCATATAAATCTTCCGTCAAAAGACAGCCACCCTCCTTCCATTTGGCAATATTCATTGCTTGCCCTATCCATTTGAAAGGTGTTACCGCCCACAGTGGAGAATCCGGGGCATATGGTGCCCTCTTAATTACCTTCTGCACCACCGTTCCTCAAACCGATGCAACATGTAGTATGATATAGGGAAAAGACCCTGGTACCTTGGATCCCATCATAAAAATTTCTGGGAGGGGAACCTCCCAGTGTGTGCCCGCCAACAGTCGCCTCTCCCAGTTGTCGTGCTCATCAAACCAGTGCACCGCATGCTGTAATTGTGCAGCCATGTAGTAGAAGTTCAGATGGGGAACCACCAGACCCCCAGCCCCCACCGTCTCTGCAAGGTGCTCAGCTTTACCCTCTTCCGTTTTGACCCCCACAGCAATTCCACAATCAGGCTGTCAAGCTGTGTAAAGAACTTTTTCGGTACCATATATAGGGAAATCTGTAGGATGTACAGACATCTCGGCAGGATGCCCATTTTAGTCAATGCTACCCTCCCCATTAGTGACAACGGAAGCCCCTTTCAGAAGGTAACAGACCTTCTAATGCTGTCTATTCTCTTCCCTATATTATCAGCATGGTATGCCGTGCTAGTGTGTGTTAATGTGATCCCCAGGTATCGCACCCCCTCCATCACCCATCTCATCCCACATTGGGTAGCTCGTTCTCAAGTTTCCGTATTAAACTCCCCATGTGGAATAGTTTGGATTTATTTTCTGGGGTTAAAAGGTAGGCCAGACCGCACCCCAAACCTTTCCAGCTCAGCTGTGAGCACCGGGACTGCCTCCTAAGGACGGTGCACATATACCAGCGTGTCATCGGCACACATAGAAACCACATGAAGCGCTTCCCCCAGCCGTATCCCCCACCCTTCCATCTTCGTTCATAGGGTAATAGCCAAAGGCTCCATCGTGATGGCGAACAGGAGCGGGGACAGGGGGCACCCCTGCCGGGTACCCCATTGTAAGACAAAACTTGCTAAGACCTGTCCACGCAGGCGCACCCGTGCATTCGGTCTTTTGTATATGACTTGCATCCACTGTATAAACGGTCATCCCACTCCCATTTTGGCCAGTACTGCCCACATGTAACCACATTCCACCGAGTCAAAGACCTGTTGGATGTCCAGCAGGCCCCGCGCCCAATTTTCTGACTCCAGGCTTGGAGCATGCCAGACGTGCGCCAAGCGCCGTCAATTATGTAGTGTTATTTTTAGGGATAAACCCAGCCTGATCTGGGTGGATCAGATGGGGCATATGCGGCAGTAGACGGGACGCCAATATCCCACCCAGTATTTTGGCATCCACATTGAGGAGGGAGATCAGCCTATAGGAGCTCAACGAGAGGGGGTCCCTATCCGGTTTATGGAGCATGGTTACGATTGCTTCCGACATAGTGTTCGGTAACGTTTTACTATCCAGGGCCTCGTTAAACACCTCTAACAGGTGATCCACTAGCAAGGGAGCATATTTTTGATAAAACTCCGCCGGAAGCCCGTCACCCCCCGGACATTTCTCCGGCTTCAATCTCTATATAGCTGCCAGGATTTCCTCCCTGGAGATTGGCGCCCCTAGGGCCTCTGCCTCTGATAATCAGTTATAGTTAGCTCAGTTAACTATAACTGCTGAATTTTGCGGTTTTGTTCGAGTGAAATCCAAGCCCAACTATTGCATCCCTGTAAAATTTGTTTTTTTGAGTGAATTTCTAATGATTTTTAAATTCTATTTCCTAACTACAATGTCCCTGTAACCTTTGTTTTTTTCAGTGAATTTCTAAGGCTTTTTTAAAATGAAGTAAGTTGCCCATCTCAATGCACAGTGGAGGGGGTTTAAATGCAGGGCCTGGCCTGGCATTGTGCTGCCCCTACCCAAGCTTGCTGCTCCTGACCCCCTGCTCCATGCCATCCATTGTCCAAGTCCATGAACCTGAACCTCATTACAGCCGTGCATGTCCATTGTTCTGTCACTGCCCTTCCCATCTGCCCGAAACAGTTAGCTTGCCGCCCCATCCGCCACCTCCCTGTTGTCCAAGTCCATTCACCAGCCCCCTCCTCCTGCCCTGCATGGTCCAATGTGCTTCCACTTCCCTTCCTTTAGATTGATGTCCCTGCCCACTACTCCTACCCTCGGTTGCCCAATTCTATGCCCCATCTTTGCCCTCCTGCTTATCGTCTGTGCTTAGCTTGCTGCTCCCATTCTCCTTCTCGCTAACCTCCGATGTCTGTGTGCATGCCCATGCTTCCTCCTTTCTGGCCACCATATTCCATGGACCTCCCACCCTCATTTCTATGTTGAGTGTCCTGTTGACCTGCCACTGCCCCTCCCACCTGCCTAGCATGGTTAGATAGCTGTTGCTTGTCCCTACCACCTCCACCCTGCCTGTCTATGTTCCATGCTCCTATCCCCTCCCCTCCTGTCCTCCATGTTCCATTTTGCTGCCACTCTCTTCTGCCCTCCATGCTATGTTGTGATGTAACTGCTCCTCCTGCCTGCCCTGTGTGGCCTGTTGTGAAGCCCCTTCCCCTGCCCTCTTTTGTCTGTGTCCAGCCCCAACCCTCCCTTCTGTCCTCCATGGCTTTGTCCATGCCCCTGCCCCCTCCTTTTTGCCAACCATGGCTGTTGTGCTGTCAGTAACCCTCCTGCATGCCATGCATGGTCTACTGTGCTGCCACATCCCCTCCCACCTGTCCTGTGTGTTCAATTTGCTGACACTAAACCCCTTCCACCTTTCCTCTGTTGTCTGAGTGTATGTCATTATAGTCTCACTGTTGCCCTTCATATTGTATGATTTGCTTCCAGTGCCCATCCCACCTGCCCTTCATTGTCAGCTTGCTGCTCCTGCCTTATCCCTTGCCCCTGTGCTCTGTTTTCCCGGTTCAGATCCCTATTGCCTCCCTCCTGCATTGTCTGATCCATTGTCATGCCCCTGACCCTCCCTCCTGTCCTTCATGTTCCGCTATGCTTCAACTGTCTCTCCTGTCAGTCCTGTATGGTCAGCTTGTTGCCCTCACCTCTTTCCTCTCTGCTCTCTGTTGTCCATGTGCATTGCCCTGTATCCTCCCCTCTGCTTTACATGCTCTGCTGTGCTGCCATCCTGCTTGCCCTGTGTGGTGTATTCTGCTTCTGCAACCCCTGACGCCTGCCCTGTGAGGTCAGTTTGGTACCCTTGCCCATCTCCCTCCTGCCCTCTCTTATCCGAGTCCATGTCCCTACCCCATTACTCCTGCTCTCCGTGATCCAATGTACATTACCTGCCAACATTGTGAACTTGGTAAGAGGGAGATTCTGAAAAAAAAACCTGGGGAAATGATTTTCCCAATTGACTTACATTGAAAATGAGGAGATTTTAGGCAGGAGGCAGATAAAATAAAGTCCTTTTGGCCTTAAAAACATCCGGAGTTACTTGCCTGAATCGGGCCTGTTGGCATGTATGGTTATCCTGCCACTGCCTCTTCCTTCTGCCCTTAATGATCTTTTATATTACCATAGCCTCTCTTGCCGGGACTGCATGGTTGATTTATTGCCCCTGCCCCCCATTCCCCTGCCCCTCTTGCCTGCCCAGAGTGGTCAGCTTGTTACCTCTGCACCCTACTCCATGAGAGGTTCTAATTGCTATAGAAATTATAGTTAGTGCTCTAAATAACTAAAATGAAGACATTTTCTGAGTTTTCAAATAGCGACAAAGCACCTTTCAATAATTTGCTATCTTTATGGGTTTTTTTTATCCATTTGATCACTTGATTAGATGTTGCACTTAAGGGAGAGTATGTGGCGTTACTGACAGAGCTGCAGACTTTGCAACTGGGGAACCAGGTTCAAGTTTCAACGTCAGCTCCACGTCCTTTGATTCTGGGCAAGTCACTTAATCTCCCCATGCCTACAACCAAAATGAATGTGTCTATGTATAATGTAACTGCTGCACATGTAAAGCACTCCAAAACCTTTGGGTCAAGTCTGTGCAATATTTACTGCAAAAAAGCACAAAAGTTAAGTTTTTGCTCACTTCTGCCATTGGGCTGTACTTTGGCTATATTTCGGTGATCTTTGTGCTATATTTGGGCTCTTTTTTCTGTGATGGGCATTTTGGGTGACCTATTTGTTATGATGCTCCCTAATTTTCTCATTCCTGAAGTATCCTCATTAGAAAATGCTTTCAGTTTTCTACTTCAATTCCATCAAGATGACATTCAAATGTGCCACACTTTTCGCATAAATTCAGAATTTTAGCACTCCAGTTGCTCATTAGAACACTTTAGTAAAGCAGCTGATCACCAGGGAGTTAACTGGCAGTCTGCTGCTGATGTTAACAGTGCATGTTTTGGTCTGCATGTCAGAATATTTTAATGTAATAGAATAGGAAGATATTTGAGAACTCACTTAAAATGTGTCCTAATTATTTTCTACAGCACTAACCATAATTTCTATGACAAACTGAACCCCCTCATTTTGTTCCTTTCTAAATTAAATGTTTTTAGTTTTACCAGTTTGATTCAATAAACATGGCTTCAGGTGTGCCATAGGTTTGTCATAAGTAACACTGTTAGTGCTCTGGTTGTTCTTTAGAACACTCTGGGAAGCTGCAGTAGAACACAAGGGAATCAACTGACAGGCTGCTCCTGTTGGAAGTACAGGATTTACTCCATTCTCAGATTTATCTGTCTGATTTATCTTTTTTAAGGAACTATAGCATGGTGTGATGAGTTAGAGCTGTGAAGAGTGGAGCAGAGTGTAATGTATCACTCATCCCACTGTGAGGAGGGCGAATGGGGAGGAGGACCAGAGGAGGAAGAGTCACGGCTGCTGGCTGCAGGCACCGGCTCTGCTGTAGCCTTGGCCTGCTTTGACCTAATGGGGTGGTGGAGAACCGCATTTTGGAGACACTTGAAGGCCCCCCAGCTTTCTAAATGCCTTTGTTTGTTTGGCATGGAGGCAGTAAGGTCATTGCTGTGGCAACCGCATGTTAGGCCATGGAGGTCGACTCCCTCTACTACTACTTGGCCCTTTAGCTCTTTTCTGAAATCTTGAAGACATATTTTGAAGATTCCCCCCATCCCCCTAGGTGCCCTTGGATGCATAGATGTATGGTGGTGAAGCCTGTTGTGGTCTCAGCTGCTGGATGCTAGCAGTTTGATTACATTTTTCTACCTGCAGTATGAGGAGTAAGAAAAATAATATCGAAAAGCAAGTGGCGAGCCACGCGGGTAAGTGGGGGACGAAGTCAGCTTGGTGTACTTTGTATGCAAAAATTTGGGTTTCAATAAGGGTTAGGGGAGTGCCCAGTTTTAGGTGCTGTGGCATTGGGGGAGAGGCTCGCCCCTGTGGAGGCGTGCTGACTAGGTCCAGGTGTGACTTGTAGAAGCGTTGGCCCCCCGGCTCGCTTTTCACCCAATTGAAGTCCAGATTAACAACTGGAACAATGGATCATTTAAAATCTAAAACTGGTTTTGGAGCCAAGAAACTATCTCCAAAAACACTTTGTTCCTAGTGAACTTCCAGCAGATCACTTGCACTCGTTTGGCTAGTGGCCTTCAGTCTCACCTGGGGGATCCCAGTATCAAATATCAAAGAGAAATTGCTAAGAAAAAGGCGGAGTCTGTAGATTGTGAAGTTCTGAAAGATTTCACAGTTAAGAATGACTGCAAGAAAGATGAGATCTGGCTGCTTAATTCAGGGTAGGGTCTGTGCAAAGACCAAATCAAATCCTCTCTGGAACAAAGATGCTCTTGTAATGATGCTGAATGGAAAGAACCAGATCTTCATCTTGTGGGATAAGGAAAAACCAACACAAGAAGAGTCAATTTCATATGTGGAACCTATTGGGGAGTGAAATGTAACTGCTAAATCACATATTATTGGACCTTGGGTCTTTGGTGATAAGGGAGAAGAGTTGTTTACTTCAAAGGACACTAAACACTGTTCTAAGTATTTAGCAAAGTTACCCTCCACTGGTGTATCTCCCCACTTGACCACCTCAGGTCCCCCTGTATATGCTTCTGGGACAGTAGCTGATGACCCCCACGCAATCGCTCAACAAAACCCTGTTCTCCAACAGGCACAATTGTACAGGAGGAGGATTTAACTTTACCAGACTTGGACATAGATCTATGTAGGAGATATGGCCTGCAAGAAAATAGCAAGATTGTGGAGTCCCTATTTACTCCTTTTGTGGTTGGCTCTACGTGTCTGAAACTCTTTAGTAGTACTCCTTCAAATAATTCCTCCTTGTTATCTCATTAATCTGTAAACCCTGATCTTGATGTAAGTGGTATTCAACTTTGTCATCGTCCTAATGAAGAGGTAAATGTATCAGCTTCCTTGGTGTGCTTAGAAAGGCTATTATCCTCTATTCTAAAGCTGTTAAAAAAATGTGTGGGTGGCTTTGATTGTGTCCTTGATACGGTGACAAAAAAATGAAGGGAGATTGTAAACAATAAAAAGGATACTGTCCTTGGAGTTCCAGTGGAAAGAGAAGAGGTCTTGATTTTTAATAGGGTGAATGACCAGATAATGGTTGATTGTCAAATTGACTTTTATTCTCAGGCTGGAAAACCACAGTGTAAGAAGCTTACTAAAAAGGTCCTACACCCCGAGAGCCGAGTCAAATCTAATACAATGTATTTTTAATAATACTTCTAATACAAAGAATTGTGATGGGAACTCCCAGGGTGTTGAACAGGATGTATTTCTAATCTTTAAACCCCAGCCTAAGCAGGAAGTAAATGATGGTGTCTTAAGTGCTCCACCGATAAAAATGGTAGAGATGGAGGAAAAGCAAAGGGGAAAGAAGAAGAAAAAACCTATCTGCAGATTTACTAAAAGGAGTCAAAGGAGATTACGTTTTAGAGAGGATATGGATGTTAAGTGTAGTGCAGAGGGCACAACTCGACCCACGCAAGTGTCTCATCAAGTTATGATCCCCGATAGTGGACCCGTAAATGTGTTGCTTGAGGGGCCTCTAGAAGTTATAGTAGAAGAACACCGGGTGTACCCTTCTTTTATTCCTTCACTATTGAACCCAATGGCTGTGCCCTTCCAAAATATTGGTATAAAGGGAACCCCCTTGGTGTTAGAAGGGTTAGACCCTTTATGGTGTAACATGGATAACTATACACTGGATTTTATTCCTTTATTTGATGCAGATTTCATTTTAAATAGGTCCTTGTTGCTTAAATGTTTTTCTGAGATTGAGAATCTGAAGCTTATCCAAGGTAATGATATTGATTTGGTCTCCCTTTTACCCTTTGAAGTCGGTTTTAAATCAAGGGTAATCTTTTATTCCAAACTTACTGCAAACTTGATAATAAGCTTGTCTGAAGTCCTGCAAAGTAGGGGGATTCAAGTTATTCCAATTCTGGAAGAGGCTGGATCGGGTGTAGTGGATAAAGGTTTTCCACCTCACTCTCCTCACTTTTCTAGTGGGTGGTCTGTGACTGATGTAAAGGGGATTAAAATCCATCTTCATAAATATGGCAGACAAATATCTCTTAGAGAGTCTTCCACTCACTCCACAGAAGGAATTTCTAAAGATGAGCCCTCTAAATTAATGGGGTACTTGGTACTCTATCCAGTGTGTCTCAGAGTAGACACCTGCAACGTCCAATCTATTAGCAATGAGTTAAAAATTATATCCTGGAATGCCACAGAAATAAAAAATAGTAGGGAGAAATTGTATTAATTAAGTTTATTTAAAGCAGATGTGGTTTGTCTCCAGGAGACTTGGTGTGTAGAGAAATTGGTTTGCGATTATTACATCACTTTAAATTGTAAAGCAATACCCTCAAGGTGGGGCATGCAAAGGGAGGGGTGGCATGTTTGCTATCTAATAAAATCCTGTGCAGTTATGAATGTTATAAAGATCCAAGTAACTATTTATTAATTGTAACTCTATATATTCATGGCAGTTCCCAGAGAACTCCCCCGCTAATACTGATAAATATTTACATTCCCCCAGAGTCTTTTTATGATGCCCTCTTATATAAGGTCTTTTTTTTTGTTAGAAAAGTGTCTGATAAGGAGGTCCCCACATATTTAATTCTGGTTGGGGATTTTAAATGCAAAACTTCTAATTTTGCCCTAGAACAGTTGTGGGAGAAAGAAAAAGAAGAAGGTAAGTGGATACCCCCGGCTGTTTTTCCGCCGAACGCAAGAACTAATAAGAGAGGGAACATTTTAATGGCTCAGCTAAAAAAAGCTTATGATGTCATAGGGAATGGGAGGTTACCTTCTGATTTCCTCGTAACATATATACATAAAGCTCCTGGGGGAGCGTCAATCTTGGATTATGTGGTGGTAGATTATGCTTTCTTTTTCTTATTGGGTGATCAAAATATTATAGATTGTCTGCTTAGTGATCATAATCTCTTGTCCTCTTTAAACTTTAACACTTCTCCTACTGATTCTTGGAAGCCTAATGGCCCGTCTTCCAGGTTTAATAGGAAAACAGGGAGAAACCATTGTGATAACAGGGCAATCTCAGGCAGTCAAGGCACTTAAAAGGCTACCATAGATAAATTGTCTGGTTGGGCTGGAAAAGAAATAGAAAATGTTAATTCTTTTACGCGGTAGTTAGTTAAAGCAGTAAAACAAGTGGATCCAGGGGAAAATATGAGAGGGATCCACTGTCCCCTGCTCCTGTTAAATCGTGAAATAAATGCCCTTGTCAAGGAGCAATATCTGGAGCATGTTCTGGAAAGATATGCTAGGGTGCTGATATTAAAGAGAAGGAGGAGCTGTCCAAAGGCTTGTTTAAGAAAAGAGTAGGAGGATAGGTGTTGGATAAAACATAGGGAATCAGTCTTAAAAGGCCAATCGAAGACCTTCTGGTCATTGGTTGTGGAGGGCAATGGTTAACGTTATTCAGATTCTCTACGCACAAATGAGGGTGTCGTAAAGAAATTTATGGTAAGGTAAGATTCTTCCTCATATGACCCACCATATGAAAAAGAGATAAAACTTGCGGGAATGCTTTCCTTGGCTCCGATGGGTCCTAATGAAATTCCAATTACTGTTATAAAACAAAATGGCTCACACTGGAGTAATATTTTTGAAGCTTGTTATGAAAGGAAAGAAGTTTCCCCGTCCTTGAATAAGAGTGTCATAGTCCCACTTTTAAAGAAGGGAGACCATAATTTACCACAAAATTATTGGCAGATTGCCCTTCTTGATGTGGTGGATAAAGTCTTAGCTAAATGCTTGCAGACCCAGATTAATGAATGGGGGGAAGATCATAATATTATCCCAGTTGTGCAAACTAGGTTTGGTAGAAAGCATGGAATGATTGATAATATGACTGCCCTTCAGGTAATAAATGAAAACTATTAACAACGATACTTTGACGGCGGACTGCTGTTTCTGCACCTCACACTAGTTTCAGTTAAATCAGGTTCCTTGCGCAACTAGCCCTTGCACCAGCCGTCGGGTGATGCCTCTGTACGTCAGATCCTAAGCAATTGAGGGGTTGGGCGTGCGCAGGCAATGAAGTCCAAGAAGTCAATGTTTAGTTTTTCAAATGAGTCTTTATTTTCACTTAATTAGTTCTCACAGGATTGAAGATTTTATGGACAGCCAACGCGTTTCGTTCTCATGACGAGAACTTCGTCAGGGCTCAGTAGGCGAATGTCATTCCTTTGATGTATACTAGGTAAGTTTGGCCTGGTTCCAACGTGACCTTCGTGTAGGATTCGAATACGCGATCCCTTAACCAAGTCGGTGTTCCAGGTAGTAATCTGGAAACACTCAGGATATCGCAAGGCCTCAGTTGGCCTAAGTAGCAAATCTCAAATTGCAGTTCTCCTGCCTCATTCTGGCAGGAGAACTCGCAATTTGAGATTTGCTACTTAAGCCAACTGAGGCCTTGCGATATCCTGAGTGTTTCCAGATTACTTACCTGGAACACCGACTTGGTTAAGGGATCGCGTATTCGAATCCTACACGAAAGGTCACGTTGGAACCAGGCCAAACTTACCTAGTATACATCAAAGGAATGACATTCGCCTACTGAGCCCTGACGAAGTTCTCGTCATGAGAACGAAACGCGTTGGCTGTCCATAAAATCTTCAATCCTGTGAGAACTAATTAAGTGAAAATAAAGACTCATTTGAAAAACTAAACATTGACTTCTTGGACTTCATTGCCTGCGCACGCCCAACCCCTCAATAAATGAAAACTATGTTCAAGTTAGAAGGTTTATGGTATATATGGCTTTTATTGACTTCTCCACAGCATTTGACAAAGTAGACCGTCCTTTGCTGTGGAGTAAACTTTTAAGTTTGGGTATGGCGGGTAGCCTTTTAGACTTAGATCAGGCAGTAGCGACTATTTTTTTAACAAGTGTTGGGGTGGGGGAATGGGGTGAGGTGTGGGGGTAGGGGCAATATAATAAATAAATTAAAAAACACCTACCTGCTGCTGCGCTGCCAACCACCATCTATGGATTCTTCTCCTTGGGGTTTCTGCATACTGCGCAATCTCCTAGATGCCAATCAAGATGCTGCTCTCATGAGAGCAGCGCTGTGATTGCCCTGAGTGGGCTTGTTTAACGCTTGCTCAGAGCCTAAGCCTGTGACTCTACTCCACCCAGCTGTACAACACAGCTTGGGTGGAGAGAGATCAAAGTGCGCATGACAGTTTGGATGACATTAAACAGCCTGCCAAACCATCAGACCCACTTTACAGTGTGCACTACTCCTCCCCTGAACTCCCCATGTCTCCGCCCCACCCCGCCCAGACTTGGCTGCCTGCAGCAGAAAGAGAAAAAAAATGGTTGTATTTTCATTTTGTTTTTCCTGTTTCTGTCTGCTGCTTGGCACTCTAGCAGGGGGGGTGACACTCCACTGCCATAGTGGAGAAGCCGCCGTTGAGCTTGGGCCCTTCATAGTGATACTTGGTGCATAGTTCCCCTGGGAGTTGATAGGTGTTTGTCTCAAGCAATCACTACTTTAAATGGGTTAAAACAAGGATGTATGCTTGCTCCCCTTCTTTTTTCTCTGTATATTTCTGACCTCCCGGATTTTCTGGCTCAGAGTGGGGGTATTGCCCCGATAGTTGGGGGAAAGCCTATTGTGTGCTTACTTTATGCAGATGACATAACATTTTTTGATCCTACCCCAAAGGGTTTAAATAGCCACCTGCAGGGGCTCATCATTTAAAGATCAATGTATCTAAAAGTAAAGGTATGTGTGTCCATGGGAAGAAAAAGCCGAATTTTTGTAATTTCATAACATTTTATAACTTTTTGGGGCAGATAGTATGTGGAAATTTAAGTGAAAAAGCACGTATAGAAAATAATATGTCCAAAGCTATTTCTCAGGCTAAATGTTTGGGGTCCCTCTATGGGGCCACTGGGAGAAGGCATTTTGCACCTTTACTGAAGGTCTATTGTGCTGAAATTCTGGCCTCCCTATTCTATTGTATGGAATTGATTGATATTTCAAAATGGGGTTGCTTAAATACAATAGAGGTTTGGTTCCTTTGAAGTTTAACCTCAGTTAATCCATCTTTTTCTGTGGTTGCTTTAGGGTTAGAACTTGGGCTGAGAAGTGCTTTTGTGCTGGGTCTTACAGGAGTAGTATGTTGGGTTGTGAGTCTTATAAAGAATGATCATAGCACACTTAGGTTCTGGCAGAAAAGAACTGCTAGATGACCCAACAGAAAATGTATTAATCTCTAGAAATTCTGCTGGTGTGGTAGATTTACTGCAATTAGATCTTCCTTTGATCTTTTCTCCATCACCGCAGCAATTAAAAGTTACCTTAAAACAAGCTTCTTGGACCCTGAGCTTTCGCATGGACAGGGAGACCTGTATCTCAAGGAGGGGTTATCATCCGAATATTGATTCTTGTTTAGTAAATAAAACACAGGTTTATATTTCTTGGAACTTACCGCATGCAGTATGGCGTTTTTGGTTACTCCTGAGTCAGGGTATGCTACCTTTAAATCCCCTCTTAGCCAAATCGTATGGTACTTCCGTGGTCTCTAATCTGTGCAAAAATGGTCTTCAAAATGTAAACCATGTTTTATTTCTTTGCCCTGCTTTGTTAGTGTGCTGACGGAAATGGCTGAGGCAGATATGTTTGCAGTTGTCTATTCTTTCTGCCTCTGCATTATTACAGTCACTTGAAGTACCCCCGAATGAAATTTTATTCTGTTGCTTTTAACCTATGCTTTGATGGAATGAAAGACACTTTAGGTACTATTTTGGTGCTACTTCTTGTTGCAGCTAGTTGTGAAACTGCTTTTTTGCACCTTGGATGTTCTTTCTGATTGCTTGATCTTTTAATGTGATGGTTTGTATTTATTGCATATACAAAATTGTAAATCTCCACTTGGTTTTATTCATATGTAAATACTTTTGAGTATTTATGTGGACCTCTTCGTAGTTCCATAACATACATGAAAAAGAACTCAAAACTACAGGATTTACTGAGAATGCCAGACTTCATTCTCATATGGCTGAGAAACATAGTGTGAATTTACAGAAAATATGCTATCATTTTTGCTTCTGGAGCACCTTCTATAATCTCTATGGGAAAGTCATGAGAAAACTGTTTTCTCTCAAACATGATTAATGTACTCCCAGCAGAAGGCTTTTTGACAGGATAAATCACCTTAGAACACACCACAATTCCTAAAATGAGTATGGTACCATTAACAAATGATTTCTCCTTAATGCGACCCTCAAAACCTGCCATTCACTACAATGCATTCCAGTGGGGTGCTATCATGTATATTGGTCTCAAGATGGCTGCCAGCACTTTCTGCTTGAAGTGCTGACAGGCAATCAGATCTCATCATGAGATCTATGCTTAGGCTCCACCCAGATATCCTTATTTGCTTTCCCTTAAATTTCTCAACAACTACTGAATGGCTTTACACCAAATAACTGAAATTGTGATCAGCTAACCAAATCTACCTTCCTGCCAAATTTGGTGTACGTCCCTCCAGCACTTTGGGCTGTAGTCGTGTTCAAAGCTCCTATGGGGAATTAACATGGGAAATTGTTTTATTTCCAACCCCCCCACCCCCCCTTTTTCTCAGCCTTAGCTTGATGGATCACCCTGAAACTTTCCATGCGCAACAAGACTCACTATGAAACCTTTTATCTGAAAATTGTGGGAAGATTCGTCAAATGATGTCTAAGATTTAGGCAAGTGAGTAAACGCGTTTTCTATAGAAACACGGTCCTAACTAACTACCTACTGGCAACTGTCAGTAGGATATATATATATATATTCCAAACGTGGAGACATGCACTCTTCAGTGCTGTACAAACAGGCCCTCCAGACGTGCTTTAAAATGAGTTCTTTATTCCAGGCAAAATTAAAAGCATTACGCGTTTCAGCTCCTGCGAGCCTTAATCATATGCACCCACCAACTGAAAACTTGTCTGATTTTGAAAGCGTGGCTCCAAACAGAAAGGAAGGACTGGGACGCTCATATATTGTTCTGTTTAAAGTGGCAGTCACTTGATTTTATTCAACTTCGTAACATGTATATTGCATGCAGACAGTGAAAGTTCTTAATAATCCTTGCACAGGTAAAAACTTTTAGTAGTTACATGATTAAACATATTTCCTTGCAGCACTGTCTTCGTTTTGCATATTATTCATACTTTTCAGGACCACAAAGCCCATAATGCTTTGTTTTTACTTTCTTTCAAATTCCTGTCCTTCCCCTTTTGAGCTTCATTTACTGTTCCCAAATGTCTCTTTCAAGCCTTTACAGGATATAATTCCACTGAGTAGATGATGTCATCAGTGATGTCATTTGAGATGTCATCAGTGATGTCACTGACCATGTCATGAGTGATGTAATATGTGACATCATCAGCAGTGCATTGCAGTGGGGGGAGTTATAGTTAGCTCAGCTAACTTTAACGGATGAATTTCTCTAGTTTTGTACCAGTGAAAGGTCAGCCTAACTATAACGTCCCTGAAACCTGTGTTTTTTTCAGTGAATTTCTAAGGTTTTTTAAATGCTAGTTACTAACTAAAACGTGCCTGAAAGCTGTGGTTTTTTCAGTGAGTATCTAAGGTTTTTTAAATGCTAATTTCTAGCTATGCCTACATAGGTAGGACATGTACAGAAAAAGGAAGAAAGGCGCGGAAGGAAGCAAGGGAAGTGCAGAAAGAGGCAAGAGAGATGCAGAAAGAAGAAGAAAGGTGCAGAAAGAAGCAAGAAAAATACAGAAAGAGGCAACAGAAGTCCAGAAAGAGGAAGAAAGGTGTAGAAAGAACCAAGAGAAGTACAGAAAGAAGGAACAAAGGTCTGAAATAGGCCTACTGTGACTGTACCTTTCCACAGACTCATACAAAGTAGCCTACTCACTAATCCTTCTCCCAAGATGTCTTAAAACCCACTTTTCACTTGCAGGTTCACTATTCATCGACTGCTCAGAATGTTAAGCCTACCAAATGTAAAACAGTAACCCTCACCATATCACTGTTGTAAGTCTCACAAAGTTTGTGAAGGTATGTGTTGGACTTGGCCCTTTTTGCAGGGTCATCCCTGAACTTTTTTCCTTCCTCCTGTACTTTTTCTGACCTGTTATTATTGGTTTTATGATTCTGGGCACTTTACCACTGCTGATCAGTGCTAAAGTGCATATGCTCTCTGTTATAAATTGATGTATGGATTAGTGACTCCATGTTTGGCCAATTTGATTCACTGTCAGAACCTAGTACCGTGCACTGGTTGTGCCCAGGGCTTGTGACTCAAATGCTGCTGGTGGGCTTGCAGCACTGGTTGTGCCACCCACAGGAGCAGCTTGTAAAGTGTATCTCAGGCCTGCCATTGCAGAGCCTGTGGGCAGTCTGGTACTGCCATGTCGACTTGGTAAGTGCACCCACTTACCAGTCCCCAAACCTTCCCTTTCCTGCATATTAGTCACCCCTAAGGTAGGCCCTAGGGCAGGGTGCATTGTATGTGTAAGGTAGGACATTCCCTGGTGTGTGTGGCATGTCCTAATAGTGAACTACAGCCATTTCCGTTTTTCACTATTGCAAGGCTACCTGTTCCCCATAGGCCAGAATGGGCAGTTTGATTATAACATCTTATAATCCTAACTGACCCAGGTAACATGGTAGAAAAACGAATCTAGTATGCCTGAACTCAGCATGATAAAATACATCTTTTAGTGAAGTTGGTTTTAACATTCTGTGTTTGAAAATACCACTTTTAGAAAGTAGGTATTTTCTTGCCTAACTATCCAAGCCTGCCTCTGCTAGGTTGTGTATTCCTTGTCTGGAGTTTGAGTGACAGGGGCTGGGGGATTCCAGGAGGCAGGGTGAGTCAGCACAGGGCTGAATAGAGAGATCTCCATGTAGAGTGGTGGGAGGAGTTGCACCTGGGACCTGAATAGGGCTGTGCCTTCCCTCCACAATGCTGGCTCCACCTCCTGTGGTGCGTCTGATGTCCCTGGCCTACACTGTGAAAGGAAAGAAGGAGTCTTGTCAACAAAATGCTCCAGGACTGACCAGAACTGGTTTGGACTAGGCAAAGGCCTCTCTGCCTTCAGAGACAAAGGATTTTGGTGTATAAAAGAGGGGACCCAGACCCCAGAACTTTAGATCACTTTTGGGAAACAAGAAGAACCTTTGCTGAGGAGAGGAACCAGAGAAACTGAGGAGGAGACTATCCCTAAGCTGAGTGCTGTTTGGGGGATTGGCCTGCAGTGGTTGCCTGACTGCCAAAGAAAGGAGAAAGGACGTTGTGCTACTTTCAATTCAACTTGTAAAGGATCTCCAAGGGCTTGAGATAGAGCTTGCCTTCTGCTGAAGTCTCAGGGACAACAGACTTCACCCCCCAGCTCCCCAAGAGTTCTTTTGAAGTGCCTGCTGTTGTGTTGGGCCTTCGGAGGGACTGCGTGTCGCAAGGAGCTGGAAGCGTGACTCACGAAGAAGCGTGACGCCGCCGCAGCCGCTGTCGTCGCATCACTGAAGAAGGGTGCTGCCACTGCCGCTGTTGCTTCGCCTCGCAGAAGCACCTCGCATCGCCGGAGAAGAGTGTCGCCGTCGCATCAGACGCCGTCGCATCATCGGAGAAGTGTGTCGCCGCCGCAGCCACTGTCATCGCATCACTGAAGAAGGGTGTCGCCGCTGCCGCATCGCATCGCCGTAGCGCCTCGCATCACCGGAGAAGAGTGTCGCCATCGCATCAGACGCCATCGCATCACCGGAGAAGCGTGTCGCAGGGCCTGTCGTGGCTCAAAAGAATCATTGAGTCACCACACGGCCGTCGGGCATGCACGCATCGTGTCGCATCAAGAAGAAGACGCCATTTCTGTTTCATTGCACCGGATCTTCATCGCATCACGGCGCTGTTGGTCGCATCGCCACGGAAGCGCAGTAAGAAACCGACGCATCACCTCCCCACGCCGAGAAGAACCGACGCATCACCGTCCCCTGCGTAGCAGTAGTGAACCGATTCATCACCTTTCTTGCGTGCAAGGAACCGACGCATCACCTTCCCTGCAACACTTTCGTTGTATAGCGTTACGCATCCAAAGGTACATTGAACTCAAAGTGTCGCATTTACCATCTAAAGAGAACTAAGCTAATTCTACCATTTTTAAGTACAGTATTGTGGATTTTTGTCGTTTGTGGTCTTGTGTTAAGTCTATAAAAAAATACTTATTTTTATACTACAACTTGTGTGGTGTCCATCTGTAGTGTTGTCACTGGGTTACTCTATGTGTTCACAAATGCTTTACACACTGCCTCTGAGATAAGCCTGTCTGCTGGTGCCAAGCTACCAAGGGGGTGAACAGGGGTTATTTTAGTAGTGTATCCCCCTTACCCTGACTAGAAGCAAGGGTCCCTATTTGGACAAAGGTACCTACCTCTGCCAACTAGAGACCCCCAGTTCTAACAGTATGCATGGTGTGTCTGTGCTTTTACCTAGTGACATGTTACATAAAAATAAACATACAAATACTTGAATACCTGTGTTTCAAACAGCATACTCTGTAAATTTGTGTACAAAAAGGTGTATGCATTTATTTCTGCTCATAATACAGAGCACATGGGTATTCAATAGAATATTTGAGGGACTCTATAACACTTACATATGTAAGACATGTCTGCCTGTGCAACCGAATGACAGAGCAGAACTGAGAAGATTTGACCACCTATAGGCGAAGCTACCCGATTTTTAACCTACCATCATGTACAAGTAGACATATACCTCAATAACAAGAGCACGCAGACCTTTAAACTTGACAGCAGAAAGAGGAAAGTGAGGTACAGAAAGAGGCAAGAGAAGTACAGAAAGAAGCAAGAGAAGCGCAGAAAGAGGCAAGAGAAACACAGAAAGAAGCAAGAGAAGTGCAGGATGAAGCAAGAGAAGTGCAGAAAGAGGGAAGAGAAGTGCAGAAAGAGGCAAGAGAAGTGCAGATAGAGGCAAGAGAGGTACAGAAAGAGGCAAGTGAGGAGCAGAAACAGGCAAGAGGTGTGCAGAAAGAGGCAAGAGAAGTGCAGAAAAAAGCAACAGAGGTGCAGAAGGAGGCAAGAGAACTGCAGAAAGAGGCAAGAGAGTTGGAGAAACAGGCAAGAGAGGTGCAGAAAGAGGGAACGGGTGCAGAAAGAGGTAAGAGAGGTGGAGAAAGAGGGATGAGGGGTATAGAAAAAGGCAAGAGAGGTGCAGAAAGAAGCAAGAGAGGTACAGAAAGAAGCAAGAGAAGTGCAGAAAGAAGCAACAAATATGCAGAAAGAGGCAAGAGGGGTGCAGAAGGAGGCAAGAGAAGTGCTGAAGGAGGCAAGAGAGTTGTAGAAACAGGCAAGAGAAGTGCAGAAAGAGGGAAAAGGGGTGCAGGCAGAGGCAAGGGAGATGCAGAAAGAGGGAACAGGGGTGCAGAAAGAGGCAAGAGGGGTGCAGAAAGAAGCAAGATAGGTGCAGAAAGAAGCAAGATAGGTGCAGAAAGAAGCAAGAGAAATGGAGAAAGAGGCATGAGAAGTGCAGAAAGAGGCAAGGTAGGTGCAGTGAGAGTGAACAGTGATACAGAAAGAGGCAAGAGAGGTGCAGAAATAGGGAAGAGAAGTGCAGAAAGAGGCAAGAGGGGTGCAGAAAGAAGCAAGTGAGGTGTAGAAAGAGGCAAGGGAGGTGCAGAAAGAGGGAAGAAGTGCAGGAAAAGGCAAGAGAGGTACAAAAAAACAAAGAAAGGTGCAGCAAGAGGCAAGAGAGGTACAGAAAGAGGCAAGTGAGGTGCAGAAAGAGGCAAGAGGTGTGCAGAAAGAGGCAAGAGAAGTGCAGAAAGAAGCAACTGAGGTGCAGAAGGATGGAAGAGAACTGCAGAAAGAGGAAAGAGAGTTGCAGAAACAGGGAAGAGAGGTGCTGAAAGAGGGAACAGGGGTGCAGAAAGAGGCAAGAGAGGTGTAGAAAAAGGGAAGAGGGGTGCAGAAAAAGGCAAGAGGGGTGCAGAAAGAAGCAAGAGAGGTGCAGAAAGAAGCAAGAGAAGTGCTGAAAGAAGCAACAGAGGTGCAAAAAGAGGGAACAGGGTTGCAGACAGAGGCAAGGGAGGTGCAGAAAGGGACAACAGGGTTGCAGAAAGAGGCAAGAGAGGTGCATAAAGAAGCAAGAAACGTCCAGAAAGGAGCAAGAGAAGTGTAGAAAGAGGCAGGAGAAGTGCAGAAAGAAGCAAGAGAAGTGCTGAAAGAAGCAACAGAGGTGCCGAAAGAACCAAGAGAAGTGATGAAAGAGACAAGAGAGTTGCAGAAAGAAACAAGAGAGGTACAGAAAAAAGCAAGAGAAGTGCAGTAAGAAGCAAAGGAGGTACAGAAAGAGGCAAGAGAGGTGCAGAAAGAGGGCAGGGAGGTGCAGAAAGAGGGAAGAGGGGTGCAGAAAAAGGCAAGAGAGGTGCAGAAGGAAGCAAGAGAAGTGCAGAAAGAGGCAACAGAGGTGCGGAAAGAAGCAAGAGGGGTGCAGAAACAGGCATGAGGTGTTCAGAAAGAGCCAAGAGAAGTGCAGAAAAAAGCATCAGAGGTGCAGAAGGAGGCAAGAGAAGTGCAGAAAGAGGCAAAAGAGTTGGAGAAACAGGCAAGAGAGGTGCAGAAAGAGGGAACAGTAGTACAGAAAGAGGCAAGAGAGGTGGAGAAAGAGGGAAGAAGGGTGCATAAAAAGGCAAGAGAGGTGCAGAAAGAAGCAACAGTGGTGCAGAAAGAGGCAAGAGGGGTGCAGAAGGAGGCAAGAGAAGTGCCGAAAGAGGCAAGAGAGTTGCAGAAACAGGCAAGAGAGGTGCAGAAAGAGGGAACACGGATGCAGACAGAGGCAAGTGAGGTGCAGAAAGAGGGAACAGGGGTGCAGAAAGTGGCAAGAGGGGTGCAGAAAGAAGCAAGGGAGGTGCAGAAAGAAGCAAGAGAAGTGCAGAAAGAGGCATGAGAAATGCAGAAAGAGGCTAGAGAGGTGTAGAAAGAGGCAAGATAGGTGCAGAGAGGGTGAACTGGGGTACAGAAAGAGGCAAGAGAGGTGGAGAAACAGGGAAGAGAGGTGCAGAAAGAGGCAAGGGGGTGCATAAAGAAGCAAGTGGGGTGTAGAAAGAGGCAACAGAGGTGCAGAAAGAGGCAACAGAAGTGCAGAAAAAGGCAAGAGAAGTGCTGAAAGAAGCAACAGAGGTGCAGAAAGCAGCAAGAGAAGTGATGAAAGAGACAAGAGAGTTGCAGAAAGAAACAAGAGTGGTACAGAAAAAAGCAAGGGAGGTGCAGAAAGAGGCAAGAGAGGTACAGAAAGAGGCAAGTGAGGTGCAGAAACAGGAAAGAGGTGTGCAGAAAGAGGCAGGAGAAGTGCAGAAAGAGGCAACTGAGGTGCCGAAGGAGGCAAGAGAACTGCAGAAAGAGGCAAGAGAGTTGAAGAAACAGGCAAGAGAGTTGCAGAAAGAGGGAACAGGGGTGCAGAAAGAGGCAAGAGAGGTGTAGAAAGAGGGAAGAGGGGTGCAAAAAAGGAAAGAGAGGTACATAAAGAAGCAAGAGAGGTGCAGAAAGAAGCAAGAGCAGTGCTGAAAGAAGCACCAGAGGTGCTAGAAAAGAGGCAAGAAGGGTGCAGAAAGAGGAAAGAGAAGCACTGAAAGAAGGAACAGAAATGCAGATAGAGGCAAGAGAAGTGCAGAAAGAAGCAAGAGAGGTGCACAGAGAGACAAGAGAGGTGCACAAAGATACAGGAGAGGTACAGAAAGAGGGAAGACTGCAGAAAGAGGCAACAGGGGTGCAGAAAGAAGCAAGAGAGGTGCAGAAAGAAGCAAGAGAAGTGCAGAAAGAGGCGAGTGAAGTGCAGAAAGAGGCGAGAGAGGTACAGAAAGAGGCGAGAGAGATGCGGGAAGAGGGGTGCAGAAAGACGCAAGAAGGGTCTAGAATGAAGCAAGAGAGGTACAGACAAAAGCAAGAGAAGTGCAGAAAGAAGCAACAGGGGTGCAGAAAGAGGCAAGTGGGGTGCTGAAAAAGGCAAGAGAAGTGCAGAAAGAAGCAACAGAGGTGCAGAAGGAGGCAAGAGAACTGCAGAAAGATGCAAAAGAGTTGCAGAAACAGGCAAGAGAGGTGCAGAAAGAGGGAACAGGGATGCAGACAGAGGCAAGGGAGGTATAGAAATTGGGAGCAGGAGTGCAGAAAAAAGCAGGCAGGAGAAGTGCAGAAAGAAGCAAGAGAACTGCTGAAAGAAGCAACAGAGGTGCCGAAAGAAGCAAGAGAAGTGATGAAAGAGACAAGAGAGTTGCAGAAAGAAACAAGAGAGGTACAGAAAAAAGCAAGAGAAGTGCAGTAAGAAGCAAAGGAGGTACAGAAAGAGGCAAGAGAGATGCAGAAAGAGGGAAGGGAGGTGCAGAAAGAGGGAAGAGGGGTGCCGAAAAAGGCAAGAGAGGTGCAGAAAGAAGCAAGAGAGGTGCAGAAGGAAGCAAGAGAAGTGCAGAAAGAGCCAACAGAGGTGCGGAAAGAAGCAAGAGGGGTGCAGAAACAGGCATGAGGTGTTCAGAAAGAGCCAAGAGAAGTGCAGAAAAAAGCATCAGAGGTGCAGAAGGAGGCAAGAGAAGTGCAGAAAGAGGCAAAAGAGTTGGAGAAACAGGCAAGAGAGGTGCAGAAAGAGGGAACAGTAGTACAGAAAGAGGCAAGAGAGGTGCAGAAAGAGGGAAGAGGGGTGCATAAAAAGGCAAGAGAGGTGCAGAAAGAAGCAACAGTGGTGCAGAAAGAGGCAAGAGGGGTGCAGAAGGAGGCAAGAGAAGTGCCGAAAGAGGCAAGAGCAGTGCTGAAAGAAGCACCAGAGGTGCAGAAAGAGGCAACAGTGGTGCAGAAACAGGCAAGAGAGGTGCAGAAAGAGGGAACAGGGATGCAGACAGAGGCAACGGAGGTGCAGATAGAGGGAACAGGGGTGCAGAAAGAGGCAAGAGAGGTGTAGAAAGAGGGAAGAGGGGTGCAGAAAAAGGAAAGAGAGGTACATAAAGAAGCAAGAGAGGTGCAGAAAGAAGCAAGAGCAGTGCTGAAAGAAGCACCAGAGGTGCAGAAAGAGGCAAGAAGGGTGCAGAAAGAGGAAAGAGAAGCACTGAAAGAAGGAACAGAAATGCAGATAGAGGCAAGAGAAGTGCAGAAAGAAGCAAGAGAGGTGCACAGAGAGACAAGAGAGGTGCATAAAGATACAGGAGAGGTACAGAAAGAGGGAAGACTGCAGAAAGAGGCAACAAGGGTGCAGAAAGAAGCAAGAGAGGTGCAGAAAGAAGCAAGAGAAGTGCAGAAAGAGGCGAGAGAAGTGCAGAAAGAGGCGAGAGAGGTACAGAAAGAGGCGAGAGAGATGCGGGAAGAGGGGTGCAGAAAGACGCAAGAAGGGTCTAGAAAGAAGCAAGAGAGGTACAGACAAAAGCAAGAGAAGTGCAGAAAGAAGCAACAGGGGTGCAGAAAGAGGCAAGTGGGGTGCTGAAAAAGGCAAGAGAAGTGCAGAAAGAAGCAACAGAGGTGCAGAAGGAGGCAAGAGAACTGCAGAAAGATGCAAAAGAGTTGCAGAAACAGGCAAGAGAGGTGCAGAAAGAGGGAACAGGGATGCAGACAGAGGCAAGGGAGGTATAGAAATTGGGAGCAGGAGTGCAGAAAAAATCAGGCAGGAGAAGTGCAGAAAGAAGCAAGAGAAGTGCTGAAAGAAGCAACAGAGGTGCCGAAAGAAGCAAGAGAAGTGATGAAAGAGACAAGAGAGTTGCAGAAAGAAACAAGAGAGGTACAGAAAAAAGCAAGAGAGGTGCAGTAAGAAGCAAAGGAGGTACAGAAAGAGGCAAGAGAGATGCAGAAAGAGGGAAGGGAGGTGCAGAAAGAGGGAAGAGGGGTGCAGAAAAAGGCAAGAGAGGTGCAGAAAGAAGCAGGAGAGGTGCAGAAGGAAGCAAGAGAAGTGCAGAAAGAGGCAACAGAGGTGCGGAAAGAAGCAAGAGGGGTGCAGAAACAGGCATGAGGTGTTCAGAAAGAGCCAAGAGAAGTGCAGAAAAAAAGCATCAGAGGTGCAGAAGGAGGCAAGAGAAGTGCAGAAAGAGGCAAAAGAGTTGGAGAAACAGGCAAGAGAGGTGCAGAAAGAGGGAACAGTAGTACAGAAAGAGGCAAGAGAGGTGCAGAAAGAGGGAAGAGGGGTGCATAAAAAGGCAAGAGAGGTGCAGAAAGAAGCAACAGTGGTGCAGAAAGAGGCAAGAGGGGTGCAGAAGGAGGCAAGAGAAGTGCCGAAAGAGGCAAGAGAGTTGCAGAAACAGGCAAGAGAGGTGCAGAAAGAGGGAACAGGGATGCAGACAGAGGCAAGGGAGGTGCAGAAAGAGGGAACAGGGGTGCAGAAAGTGGCAAGAGGGGTGCAGAAAGAAGCAAGGGAGGTGCAGAAAGAAGCAAGAGAAGTGCAGAAAGAGGCATGAGAAATGCAGAAAGAGGCTAGAGAGGTATAGAAAGAGGCAATATAGGTGCAGAGAGGGTGAACTGGGGTACAGAAAGAGGCAAGAGAGGTGGAGAAACAGGGAAGAGAGGTGCAGAAAGAGGCAAGGGGGTGCATAAAGAAGCAAGTGAGGTGTAGAAAGAGGCAACAGAGGTGCAGAAAAAGGCAACAGAAGTGCAGAAAAAGGCAAGAGAAGTGCTGAAAGAAGCAACAGAGGTGCAGAAAGTAGCAAGAGAAGTGATGAAAGAGACAAGAGAGTTGCAGAAAGAAACAAGAGTGGTACAGAAAAAAGCAAGGGAGGTGCAGAAAGAGGCAAGAGAGGTACAGAAAGAGGCAAGTGAGGTGCAGAAACAGGAAAGAGGTGTGCAGAAAGAGGCAGGAGAAGTGCAGAAAGAGGCAACTGAGGTGCCGAAGGAGGCAAGAGAACTGCAGAAAGAGGCAAGAGAGTTGAAGAAACAGGCAAGAGAGTTGCAGAAAGAGGGAACAGGGGTGCAGAAAGAGGCAAGAGAGGTGTAGAAAGAGGGAAGAGGGGTGCAGAAAAAGGAAAGAGAGGTACATAAAGAAGCAAGAGAGGTGCAGAAAGAAGCAAGAGCAGTGCTGAAAGAAGCACCAGAGGTGCAGAAAGAGGCAAGACGGGTGCAGAAAGAGGAAAGAGAAGCACTGAAAGAAGGAACAGAAATGCAGATAGAGGCAAGAGAAGTGCAGAAAGAAGCAAGAGAGGTGCACAAAGATACAGGAGAGGTACAGAAAGAGGGAAGACTGCAGAAAGAGGCAACAGGGGTGCAGAAAGAAGCAAGAGAGGTGCAGAAAGAAGCAATAGAAGTGCAGAAAGAGGCGAGAGAAGTGCAGAAAGAGGCGAGAGAGGTACAGAAAGAGGCGAGAGAGATGCGGGAAGAGGGGTGCAGAAAGACGCAAGAAGGGTCTAGAAAGAAGCAAGAGAGGTACCGACAAAAGCAAGAAAAGTGCAGAAAGAAGCAACAGAGGTGCGGAAAGAGGCAAGTGGGGTGCTGAAAAAGGCAAGAGAAGTGCAGAAAGAAGCAACAGAGGTGCAGAAGGAGGCAAGAGAACTGCAGAAAGATGGAAAAGAGTTGCAGAAACAGGCAAGAGAGGTGCAGAAAGAGGGAACAGGGATGCAGACAGAGGCAAGGGAGGTATAGAAATTGGGAGCAGGAGTGCAGAAAAAAGCAAAAGGGGTGCAGAAAGAAGCAAGAGAGGTTCAGAAAGATGCAAGAGAAGTGCTGAAAGAAGCAACAGAGGTGCAAAAAGAGGGAACAGGGGTACAAACAGAGGCAAGGGAGGTACAGAAAGGGGCAACAGGGGTGCAGAAAGAGGCAAGAGAGGTGCAGAAAGAAGCAAGAAAAGTCCAGAAAGGAGCAACAGGGGTGCAGAAAGAGGCAAGAGAAGTGCAGAAAGAAGAAAGAGAAGTGCTGAAAGAAGCAACAGAGGTGCAGAAAGAAGCAAGAGAAGTGATGAAATAGACAAGAGAGTTGCAGAAAGAAACAAGAGAGGTACAGAAAAAAAGCAAGAGAAGTGCAGTAAGAAGCAAGTGAGGTGCAGAAAGAGGCAACAGAGGTGCAGAAAGAAGCAACAGATGTGCAGAAGGAGGCAAGAGAACTGCAGAAAGAGGCAAAAAAGTTGCCGAAACAGGCAAAAGAGGTGCAGAAAGAGGGAGCAGGGGTGCAGAAAGAGAGAAGGGAGGTGTAGAAAGAGGGGTGCAGAAGGAAGCAACAGAGGTGCAGAAAGAGGCAAGAGGGGTGCAGAAACAGGCAAGAGGTGGGCAGAAAGAGGCAAGAGAAGTGCAGAAAAAAGCAACAGAGGTGCAGAAGGAGGAAAGAGAACTGGAGAAAGAGGCAAGAGAGTTGGAGAAACAGGCAAGAGAGGTGCAGAAAGAGGGAACAGGGGTGCAGAAAGAGGCAAGAGAGGTGTAGAAAGAGGGAAGAGGGGTGCAGAAAAAGGCAAGAGAGGTACACATGCAACTGAACGGGAAGCACA